>JAPQRP010000029.1:28522242-28534461 GCA_037367295.1 Apogon hyalosoma | reverse complement strand
AGGTGGTGGTGGGGGAGGAGGAGGAGGAGGTGGAGGGGGTGGAGCCTGTTGTTTGCGGGAGGTCAGACTGTTGGGGAGCATTCCACGTTGTGAGTAGCTCAACCCTCTGTCAAAGCTGTTGGCAAACTCCACTGGAGGTGGGAGAGGGTCTGCGTAGACAAACTCATCATCAGCGTCCACTGAGGGGGCAGGGGGAGGAAGAACCATGAGCCCAGATCCAGTGCTCCCACTTGTATTTGTTGGCTGTTGAGTACTTGTAGGTGGAGGAGATGGAGGGGTGAGGGACAAAATATACGCATCAGCTTGACTTTCCATCCTGAGAAAAGAAGGCCTCCGAGGTGGCTGTGAACCGGACACTTGCTGTCCAGTACTGTCGGTGGCTGCTGTACTTGTCTGCTCCACCCTCCTCATGTAACTCTCTCTCTCCTTGTCCCTCTCTCTGTCTCTGGACAAATCCCTCTCGCGTTCCCTCGATCTCTCTCGCTCTCTCTCCTTGTATGTTGGTTGATACGGCTGAGACTGATAGTGGTGTGTATGTACCGTTTTGTCCTCAGAGAAGCGAACTCTCAGCCCCTCGCGAGCGCCTCCTCCTTCCCGTTCCCTTTCTCCTCCACCGCTCTCCTCACCCCACACACCCCTGAGGATTCTGGGTGAAGGTGGGCGGCCAACAGTGGGGGTGGTGGCAGCCAGAGAAGAGGAGGTAACCAGATAGGAGGAACTAGAGGACTGGGCAGCAGAAGACACAGGCTGAGAGGCGACAGCGGAAGAAGGAAATACCACGCTCGACATTTGGCGGGTGAAATGATGCTCAGCACCTCTCCTTAACCTGGTATCGTCCCTCAAAGCACGTTCTCTGGCAGCGAGGGCGAGACCTAGTGGTGATGTGGGGTCAAGAGCTTTTCCTGTTAGAGGGTGAATGAAGGTGGTGGCCGACTGTAATGGCTGCCTCCCTGCTGCTGTATAGAGGTCAGTAGGGACGGACTTAGGCTGATAGTCCAGGGCAGGTGAGGAGTATTCAGGGAGGCCGAAGGCAGGAGGCATACTCCGAGTGTGGTGGATAAAGGTGTCTCCAGAGAACATGCCCTCATCAATGGACTTGGATGGGCGGAGCCGCATTGATGAGCTTTCAGCCTGTGTGCTAAGCTGCTGCTGTGACACCTGAGTCCTTGTTGCTCCTCCTAATCCATCACTCACCCCCCCAAGACCCACATCTTCCTCAGCAGACATGAATAAGGAGGCACTCTTTCTGCGTGCTTCGTGAAACCGTTCCCTATCTCGGCGGGCTGCCCCAACTATTGCAGCCCCAAACTGGCTGGTAAAGTCCAGGTTATCCTGGGCTCGCATAGAGGGTAAAGACGGAGGTGGTGGCGCAGGGATGGAAGGGGGGGCAGGAGGCTGGGGAGCAGGGGTAGAGGGAGGAGGGCCATGAGGTGTTTTGACTTCATCTGTTTCCCCTGATGCAGGAGCGTCAGCCTCCACACTGCTGCCCTGGCTGCTGCGGCCACTGCTGCTGGTGGAGGGGGCCTTCACTATAATAGTTGGGATTGGGATAGAGCTTTTCTCCATTGAGCCTTTGCCTCCCAGTGTACCCTGGCCAATTCGCAGATCCTCCACTTTGGACTGCTTCACCAGCGGGCCTTTACCTCTTCGGGCACCACCTTTTGGCCCACCTGCTCCAGTTCCTGCTACACCACGGTCTGTTCGCTGGGGTTGACTCTGGGTAGTCTGTTGTTGCTGGGGGATTACAGTGGCAATGCTGGATGGAGGCACGGCAGTGCTGTAGCCTCTCCTAAGACCTGCTGCCTTTGCCCCTACACCAGCACCCATGCCAGCTCCAACAGGCTCCCCAGTATAGGCAACCTTTCGCGAAGCAGTCCTGCTTTGAGTAGTGTGGGCAGAAGCATGTGCATATGAACTTGTGTGGTCCATGGCTCCACCACTGGTACTAATGCTGGCTCCACCTGCTCTCTCCCTCCCCCCATGAGTGAAGTGCACTGCCTGGGAGTAGGGCTGGTAGTGTGCGGAGGTGGCTGTGGACTGGGACACAGAGACAGAGGGCTGCTGCGATGACTTGGCTCTCCAACCTAGTGGCGGCGCGGAGGAGAACGGTGGATCGGGTGGAGCAGTAGTGGGAGGAGGGGGGATGTCATCTGGACCCGGCACTGACAAACTGCGAGCGAACTTCATGGCTGGGGGATGCAGGAACTGCTTCTCCTCCTCAGGCACCCCTGCAGTACAGCATTCACAAACAGAAAGAAAATAAATGGGCTGAAATAGGGTGGTACAGATGGTGTTGAGTGATAGTAAGAGCAGCGTGTGAACTACAGTGCAGCCCCATGAAGTTTTGCTCCTTTTAATATGAAATTAGCTCTTCTGAAACATGATTTGTTAAATCTTGGGGGAAGTCTAAAATATACTTTTTTTTTTTTTACATGCTTATCTATGTTTTCTGTATCTTTGTCAAGAATCAGGCATCTGTTATTGATGTGTGATAGATGTATGAGGGTTAAGATAAACTAAGTGCTTTATAAATATACAGCACCTGCTGTTCTTCAAACATAAATTAAAGGAATAGAAATCCTCAAAAGAAAGTAATTTTTCATTTTCCTGGTAAGAAATGACAGATACAACTGCTATGTAAATTCAGATTTTTTAAAATTTTGATATTGATACAAGAATATATCCACAATAACGTGTACAGTTAATATCACTGAAATAAACAGCATCTCTGTCGCTCTCCATGTCTTCATTGTGCAAAAAATGCTCTGCAGGTAGCAACGACTACTTTTCATCTGTTTTCTTATTTTTATTGTTCAAAAAAAATCAAGCTCTTTATAAATGTATCTGCCATTTTTGACCATGAAAAAGTGAAAACAACTGAAGTCCCCCAAGAGTCATGGCAGTTTACGTAAGTGAGGCTGATGAACAAGGAAAAAGAAATGCATTTTGAATGATAAATATCCAGAGTAAAAAAGAAGAAGTGAGGACAATTTGAGAGTGTCTGTCTGAATCTACCCGCCCATCTTCTTGCCAGCAAGTCTGTCCTCCAATCTGTCTGTTAGTATGTAAGTCAGTTAGTGCTATATATTCCACAAACAAGCAACGACTGGGCAGTATTACACAATTGCATTATTTCAGCCAACAGGGACCAACTATTTCAGTTAGTTATCTAAGCCTTAGTCAGCAACAAACCAGAAAATAAGCCTTCACAGTAAAACAACTCGCTTAGTGGCACTACCAAACAGAATAGTGGGGTGAGTGCAAAACCTCGAATTTCTACATTAAAGCACAGGTATAGTAAATTGAACAGATTAGAGAGCAGTAACAAATATAAAGTGTGCACAGTTTGGCCACAGACAAGACATTGTTGGCCACAGACAAACAGGTGAGCACAGCATAGACTACGACTGGCCTAGAGGACAGACAGACAGCCGGACAGAAGGGCAGATGGAAAAAACAGACAGCCTCACCGATGGATTTCTGCCGCAGCATACCGTGGTGTGGGCCGTGACCTGAGGTGTACTGTCCACGGTCGTACCCAAGGCCCAGTCCTGAAGGCATCATCCCCATCCCAGACTGATCTCCGAAATTAGGCTGAAATGACAAATGTGTAATTCATAGTGATACAGATTAACTGACAGCCAATGAAATCAGAAAAGAGACACAAAGCTGCCGCGATAAGTTAATTCTCAGTAGTTTAGGACACTGTGAGTTAACTCTCTGATGAATTTCAGTGTTAAACTATTATATGGCACTTGTCAATATTCTTGTCAATGTGCCTCTTTACATGGAAACTAACTTTATCTCTGTTACATTACTTTGGTTTTGTTTAACTTAAATCCTTGGTTTTAAATTTCACTGCAGGCATTAGCCTCCTAAATAATTCTGCTAAATATGAACGTGTCATGCCTACATGAGTTCTTTTACAATAAGAAACTAATGACAAGTAAAAGTTATGCCTTTAAAGCCTTATGTTAAGAGATGTGAGTATTGTTAGCAAAATGGATTCAAAGTCTGAAAAGCAAAAGTAGTCATTGTGCAATAAAACGGCCCATGTATACATGATATTTCTAGATTAACATTACTGTAACATTAATGCGTGTGTTGCATTTTGCTGCTAAAGATGTTAAAAGGTAAGTTTATTTAAACTACTTTATAAACTGTTTGGTTGTTTAATCACTGTTCTATGACAACCACCTGTATCTAATCATGAAGCACCTCATAAACTCAATAAAAAGGCCTCTTTTGTGAATAATTTTTATCCTCTAAACAAACTGTAATCTGAAAAGTAAAATGTAGCGCACAGGATTTGATTGATATCTTTATTTCGATCATGTAAATGACAATTTAAAAACAGAAATGCAAATAAATGATAATCAAGAGAATGAGAACAAAACAAGACAGTAACTTAAAAGTGCAACGTCTTAAGCCTCAAAATTTACATGAGCGAAAAGGAGTAGGAAGAAGTATAAACTTGCAATAAATGTGTGAGATGTAGTGGAGTAGATACAAAAACTTATAATAGATTGAGTACAAACACCTCCATTTTCTACATAACTGCAGTACTTGAGCACATGCAACCACTGCAGGCCACATAATACAAGCAACAATTTAATGTAAGTTACTGCATGTTTTTAATAGTGTCAGTGTACAGTGTGTTTGTTGATATCACTTAACACAAACTTTTTGACTCCAACTTTTGGAAAGAGTGAGAATTCTACCTAAATTTTTATCACATACAGTTTTCCAGGTCAGAGGTGTGATTATGCTGTAGGATGCTCAGTACCTCATTGCCATAGAAACTTCTTCCCCTGTCTCTTTTTGGCCCCTGTCCCCGTGTCCCTGGTGCCTCATTGGTGTTGATTGTCTGCTGAGCTGCTGCAAGAATTTCATCGAGTTTATCTGAGAGTAAAAAAGAGAGAGAAAGAGACACACAGAGAGACAGAAAGAAAGCGAGAGAGAGAGAAAGGGACATACAGCAATGAAACAGAAAAATGGACAGAAACAAAATGACGGAAACATTATGCGGAAAGAGACACACTTGATGAAGGTGGATGAGAAAGAGAAGGAGAGATTCAGGAAACATCCACTGACAAACATGAGCTTCCTTACTCAGAGCCATCTGATAGACTGTCCTCTTCTTCTCTGTAACTTGTGAGGATTCGAATTCTACAAGAAAAGAAACAAGAAATAAGTGTGCAATGAGTGCCAAGTCATTTTGGCCGAACATAAATACAATGCCTTAAATATACCACAGCGTACCTGATTTTTTTTTCCAAGGGGTAGCAGCTGGAAGGAGGACAAAAGGAGACTTAAGTTTTGGCAGGAGTGAAAGTGCAATAGCGTTGTTACAGTGAATACTAATCATATTCCCCGGAGCCTGACAAACTGAGTCACCTCGCCAGCCTTTTCGATCTTCGATGTAAAAGAACACACCCGCGCTTCCAGACAACTGAAGCATGCACATTTATATTACAGTAAATATGCTGCGCAGTACACACATAGAGTACAGTGTGCTGCTTGCTACAGTTCTCTCCAAAAAAAAAAAATTATACAGTACACATACAAATGTGGAATTAAACTAGAAATGAATCCCACCTCTTTCCACTGATAAATGGTTAAGATCCCGTCAGCAGTGAAGAGAAGACAAAGCAGACAAAGAAAGGACAGAGTTAGTATTTTAACTACAAGAGACAAGTCCATGGGAAGGTAAGAGGAGAAATTAATGTGAGTAGCATGTGTGCATGGATCAAACAGGGATAAATAGAGATCTGCAGATGTTAATACAAACATGGACAATATGTAGTTTGAGATTAATTCAAATCAAGGTGAATTATATCGTCAGATGGTTAAATCACACTTGGCAGATTTTTGTATCTGTGTTTATTTAATGCCTCACTACTTTACTAACATATTTAAAGACCACACGTACAAAATCAGTTCCAGAAAAACAACAACAACATGACAACTTAAGTTTACTGCAGGATAATTTCCATTTTAATGTCCTTGTTATCTTACTGCATGACTTCTAGGTGAACTGGGACACTGCACCAATCACAGAGGTGAGATAGTTTAATAGGCGTCACAGCTAAATGAATTCTAATGCATTAGAATAAGCATATGGCTGGTGCTGACATGGTTTTATCACACACTGTGCTCCTGTCACCTTGATCCAGAAGCAGGAACAAGCAAGTTGTTTAATAGAATACAAAACCATCAACATTTCAGGAAATGCAAGATTTGCATCAATTAGTAAACCAAGTATGTACTGCCGTTAAAAACTTTAGCAGTATTTAGTGTGGAACTGACATATCAGTATAATTGGCTTTAACAAAAATTAAATCAGATCACATGTTCCAGTTTCAAACAATAAAATAAATAAAAACCTAAAATAATTCATTCAAATAATCCAGCCACGGCTACATTTTATATGTTTAATTTCCTGGTGATTTTTTTTCAGAGCATAAGGCATGTTCCTTACTAGTAGATGTTCCCCTCAATTCTATGGCAAAATGCTCCTTTTATTGACAATATAAAAAAAGTTTTAAAATAATGTGATTTTGATTGGAATAATCATGTGCACTTGAGCACGCTTCTATTCATGGCAGTGTTACTGTCTGTATTGACATTATACATATAGTATCACTGTATACAGTGCTAGTGGTACAATGAAAGTACACAGTGGGGACTGGATTATAGGTGGTGGTGGGGAGGTGGCTTGAGGGTACCTCTGTTTCAGAGCTCATGCTTTGTGCTGGTCAGGTCACACCACACAGGTGAAGGGAGGATATGAGGGAGGAATAAAGCGAGGGCTTGACCTTTACTGCCACCATGAAATGTAACCAACCCTGACTAACACAGCAACTACAGTCAAAAAGCACTGACAATATTCAAATCTGAGGGCAGCTAACAAAACCCTGCAGATCCTCTCCAGGAGCTCCACATGTCCTCATCTCCCCTTCAGTGGCCATGCTCAGATGAAGACAACAGTGACAGCTACAGTGAGGACACAGACCAATCTTAAATATTTAGAAGATGGAATCTTCTAAAAACACTGGCTAATGTTCTGATCTACAAATGGGGGCGTTGACCCTCACAATGAACTCTCCTCCCACTATTTTGCCTCAAATAGAGATGGCATAAGTGTAACCACACATAATACTGTTACCATAGCAACAGACCTGGAACAAAGTTGTTTTTTGTCAAAAATTACTCATCTCAATAATTTTATCCTGGGTGTGATTTCTTTCAAATGAATCAAATGAATTTTTAACAAAAAAAACATGAACAAATAAAGGTCACATTTTGCAAATTGCTCACTAATGGAGTCCCATCAGACCCTTACAGTGATGTTTGTGGCACCCTGAAACTCTTCTCAAGTGACGCCCATTCCCTGCAGTGTTACCTTGGCAACAATTACTTTCTGAGTTTCAGTGTATGTGTGTGTGTGTGTGTGTGTGTGTGTGTGTGTGATTAGCAGAGGGGCTGCTCTGTGGGCGCTGGGGTTAAAGCTGTGGGCGGGCCAGGGATCAGTGGGGGATGCAGGGAGGTAAAAGGTAAGAAGAGGCAGGTAGTGAGAGGAGGAATACAGGGAGGATGGCAACACTTTTTCTGGGTGGGGTTACCTGTAGTGGGGGTGCTGGAAGTGACAGTGTGGAACCTCTGAAAGAACAGTGAAATGCATTGAGATCCATGACGGCAGCCAGTGTTCTTCTTCCTTTCCCTCTCGTTTCTATCAGTAACTACACTCTCTCCATCTCTACTTTCTTGCTGTCTAAATTTAGCCCCTGCTCAACTCCCCTTCACACTTTCAGCATCTTTAGCAACCCCCAACACTGCGATTTCACACTGTTTCTATCATTCTTCATCACCTCAATCTATTTATGCTCAGTAACTTTTGTTCTCCTGATTTTCAGCTTTCAAGTGCTTTCCTTTTTGTCTCCCTACCAGTCTTCAATCTTTTTAATCCTTCTCTTTTCATTCCACAAAAGTTTATCTTGTCTATTTCTTACCCATCTCCTCCAGCTCTGAAGTCATGGATTTGGATCGTAAGGCAATAGCCGGAGTACTGAGCCTCTTGCTTTGCTGGGGGACTAGTGGGAAAGAGAAAAAGGGAGCACTGGTTGGTTAAAATGTTCAAGAAGCTTTAGTTTCAGTTGCTTTCAAATTAAAAAAACACAACATTCTTACTTTTCTTCCTTGATCCCTCCTCCATGTCAGGGTTTCGAGTAACCATGACAACTTTTACCATAAGGCTGTTACCACCCTGCCGGATCATGTTGACGACCTGCCGGTGACCGACCTTTACCACATTCTGACCATTGACCTGGGTTAGAGATGGAGTCAAAGAGAGACGGAGTTTACACCTTTTTTACCAATTTATCACTGGTTTTAATTCTCTCATACGATATTGAATCATGACAATACTTCTATTAGAAAATCCCCCATCCTGAGACCGGCTCTCCAGGCCACACCTCCCTCGTCCACAGACTCCAGGTACTGCAAGGCAGGGAAGGCTGGCGTGGGCGTAAATTCCTCAATAGGAGTTTGAGCTGGAAACGGCATGAAATTATAATAGAGGAAGTTTAGCCCAAAATCAAAACAACTACATGAAAAGTGGCAGCATGTGAAACAAGTGATAAAAATGGAATATTTGTGGTTATATCTTATATTTCATTACCTTTGGCCCCTCTCAGCACAAAGCCGAAGCCTTCGCTGTCTTTCTTCTGTAGAAGCACTGTCTTCTCCTTGATTATGTAGTCACTATAAAAAGCAAACAAAAAAGAGACAGACATTAAAAAGTTACAAATATACTATTGGCACTTCCACAGCTGCATTCACACTACGTGATTAGGCTTAATCATAGGCACTGAGAGGTGATACCTTGAATTTTTTATAGTACTACTACTTTGAGTGCTCAAACATCTTCCCTCTATCTGTCACTTTTTCCTACTCCGGCTCCACCTCCTGTGTCCACTTCTGATACAATCCCCACTAATACTGGACAGAAACAGGCATTGTGAATAGTCATTTTTTTTTTTTTTTTTTTTTTTTTTTTTAGAAACTGTCCTTACTGAGTGAAATGACCTGGAAGTATCTAAATGTCAGCCATGATAGACCGATACAAAGTCTAAGTCAATACTAAGGACATTGCCATGGTTCCTTTGGTGCCTCCTTTTGCATAGGATACACAGGATCTTGCTTTGCGAAAGGACAAGAGACAATACCGTCCCGCAATTCACTGCAGTATGTTCACAACAAAAATATCAACATGGCACATGGGACATGAATTTTCCCTCTTATGCCATAACTTGCTATTATATACTTTGGACTTTAAATAATGACAACAGCAATGAATAACAACAGAACTGACGCTTATCCTGCATTAGTCATTTCTCATTCTGAGCGATAGTTTATTGAAGCCTTTAAGAATATGATTCATTTTTTAAACTCCTTCAGTCATAGATGTCTTCGTAAAATTAAAATGTAAAGAGTACACTGCAAACTGGCTCTTTAGTGGGAAGACAAACGCAGCCAAATCAGGCTAGGAAGTAATTTATTTGTAGGTTAAAATTTTATTATAAATGTAAGAAGATGATGTTTGTAATTCAACATTTAATGCTAAGAATGAGTGTCCACAGAGTTTGATATTTGTAGACCTGATTAGTTGTTTCACACATTCAGACTTCTGTTAACATGTGTAGCAGAATATATTTTGTCTAGCCTAAGTCTTGTTTTTCACCAGGTTTTCTATGTCTATAGCTTGAATCAAAACAACATGACAAGAATACATTTCTTCAAGCACACATAAGTATATTCACATGCCCATATCTGAACATTTTAGTTTAATTCTCTTGATTCTCTGAGCACTACAGTTATCTTTGTTCTTCATACAGTTCCTTGGCCTCATGATGTTTACCATTCGGAACAAAGAAAAGGGGTATTTTTTTTAGATTTTTCAAATGCTACTGTACTGACTGCAGATTTATTTACAGGACAAGACATACATGTGAGTGTCTTCTACCTCTAATTGAACTTTTTATACGATGTGTATTTATATAATTTTACATTGAGATTAATAAATTATAATGCCTGCATGCACTGTTACAACATTTCTTACTTGTAGCCCTGAAGAAACAAAAGTTTTTCTAATGTTCCAGTATAAAAACTAAAAATAGATTAAAAAAAACAATAAAAAGTCAGTTAAAAATTACTGAAAAGTCTCAAAACCCAAATCACCATCAGCTGTAATTACGCTCCAGTCCCTTCAGTACAGTGGTGACTTAAAAGACTTTTTGCCATGATTCACTTTTCTGTATGTTTGTGACAGGAAGCCCATAACTGGTTCCTACCAAAACCTTAGCTGATGCTATATACAGTATGATGGCGCTTCTTGTTGCCTCAACAACAGCTAGAACTGGACGCAGAGAAACTTGCTCGGGTAGGTCCACACCAGAGCCAAGCCATGTAATGGTATGCTATTAGTCACTGACAGCAGAGAGCAGGTGGAGCCTTATAGTGTAGTTAACATTCTGTTGGCTTCTGCGGACAAACAGATGGGAAATATGCAATCATATGTACATAAGTGACAATGGTTAAACTTACACATTTAGACTAACCTACAGTTTATGAAAAAACAAGTGCAGAGCTACATACATTATCTAAAAGTATATGTAGTATGTGCCATCAGTAAGAAGTTAATGTCATCTTAGCAGCGTTTTGGTCCAGCTGTGTGCAAGGAGTGGTACTGCCTCTTAGAACTTCAATCTACTACAAATGTTCTTTTGTGTTGCAAAATGAAAAACAGTCAAAACAGTCAGTCAATAAATTGCTAAGTCAGAGATGTAGACACATATACAATGTCAGCTGTAACTCACAGAAAATCCTATTGCAAAACATACTGTCAGTGCACTCCATCTGTTCCAACCTGTTTCTCTCGTCAGTGCCTTCACTTCATGTAACAGCGTTCCATTGTAGTGGCTCCGCCTCTTCTGTACCTCCCATTCTCTGCATGCGCTTCCTTTTCCTGTTCTCCAAATTTCTAATTATACACTAATTTTTCCAAATCACATTTCCTCCATGATCTTTTTTTATTAAGTCCACTGAGTGCACTCTCCACAGTGTAACCCTGTCTGTCTGTCTGTCTCTGCCAAGCCTCTTTCTCTTTGTTATTCTTGTCCTCTTCTGTCCATCTCTGCTGCCGAGCCCAGACCTCAAACACTCCGGGGGACCACATGAATAAATGAATACATACATACAAACACAAAAATATTGAGGTAACGGTGAGTGGCAAGTGTTAATTACTCCAGGGGATAAGACACAAAGTAATGCTGATATACTATAATTTCTAAAAAGAACAGGAAATACAGTATATCAGCATGTTTGTTGACACACAGACATTTAAGTCAAACAACTCCTGTTGCAGATAAAAACACTTTCTCTGAAACTGATCCTCAAAATCATTGAATCCAAAACTGGCAAATGTAGACACATTTCAATCCCTCATAGGTGTAAGCCTGCCCTGTCTCTGCAAGAGGCACAAGCAACAGGTCACCCATCGAAATGACTGATAAGTATTCGGTTTTTTGAGCAGACTGCAATCATCCCTTCAGGAAACACAACCGTCAACAGCAGATGATATTTCTCCATTTGCTTCCCAATTATTGTGATCAAGTTCAATGACCATAGTAAACAGGTTTATTACTACAATGCCACACTTCCCAGTTATATTAAACTTTTTCTTGAGGAATCACATTAATAAATTGCTCAAAACTAACCACCGGAACTATTACACAGATCGCAAAGGTTAATAAGGTAATAGTCATTTGCTTTTCTCTTTATTTTATACCAATGCTAGTGGAGCTAAGCCATACCAAAGTGGTAGCAACCTAGCATTTATCCAGTTAAAACTTTGATGTCTATTTCAATAGGTGCCTCCTGTTTGATCAAAAACCAGTATGAACAGAAAAGATATTTGCAACTTTGCAATGTCTATTATTATTATTTATTATTATTAAGTCTATTATATAGTATTTGGATGAAATCAGATCATAAATCAGGTATGTACAGTTGTCCTCATAAGTTTCCATCCCCTGACTGAACGCACATTGGATGGTCTTGGATGTTCCAACATGACAATGAGCCTAAACATAAGGCCAAGTGGAGCTGTCACTGGAACAGCAGAAAAAAGTGCAGGTGAAGGAGTGTCCATGTGAGTCT
>JAPQRP010000029.1:28502195-28516373 GCA_037367295.1 Apogon hyalosoma | reverse complement strand
TGTGTGTGTGTGTGTGTGTGTGTGTGTGTGTGTGTGTGTGTGTGTGTGTGTGTGCGTGTGCGTGCGTGTGTGTGTGTGTGCGTGTAAGAACAAAAGTGTGTGAGAATGCATGGTTAACTGCATCGCTTGCATGAAATGTCAGCATTGATGAAAAGCATGTTAATAATAAATGATATTGTGTGCATGTGCAGGAAAGAAACAGAGAGCTAACATAAAGATAAAATAAAATTGTTTCATGTAAATTAACATATGAAAATGATGAGAGGGAAAAGGAAAAAGAAAGAGAGTAGGAAAGAGAGAGAGCAACAGGATTTCCTGTAAATAATACATGTGATGGATAATGGCTTTATTTCTGTGTAAATAATTCTCCCTTTGCTCAGTCCAAGTCCTGGATACTGAAATTAGTTTTCTTCAAACCTAAGCAAAGCTCACCATCATGCAGATGCAAGGTATTAAAGGGGATGACAATATATCAGAGTGAGATAATAAGGAGGAGTTACACACCCAAAGTCTATACAGGGGATGTTTCCCCGCTCATGGGTCAACAGACGATCTCCAGTAAATGTATCAGTCAGTTCTAGTTTTGCTACAGGCCTGTGGTTACAAAACTGTACAATAAAGTTTTCATACCAACCTAGCCTTAGTCGGTAATAAATATTAATTCTTACTGTGCTTTAAAGTCCACATGTTGCAAAAGTCTGAGTAGATTAGTTTTTCCATCTTACGTCCATTCAAAAGTATGGGTCGTTTATGCCTTCTGTCCCAGGATTTATTCCTTGAAACTGTAAGGACTTAGGAAAACATCGAAGTATTCCCTTCCCTTTGCTTACAATCACTTGCAAAAAAGACCTGAAACTCAGAATTGGTTATTAGATGTATTTAAAGTAATTTTAAATCCCTTGGATATAACTGGATGTAGATGTCCTTCCTGATTCATATTCACATTGATATTGATGATTTGTGACAAATACTAATTGATTACTTTATGAATCTATGATTTCTGTTTAGTTTTATGTACATTATTTGTTGTAAATATTAAAGATAGACTGATTAATAACTACAGGATCAGCAGCCCATGGCTCTGAAAGAGGCCAGTGGCTAATATTAGGGTTCTCAATGAGAATCACTAACTTTGCGGTTCATAATAATAATAGTTCACTGATGTTCAGTTTCACAATTATCAGTTCAAATAGTCTGATCTTCAAGTACAGCAAAGGTGACCACGTAGAATTCATCCCATCAGACAAAGTGCAAAATCAGAAATTTCACAATTAGTCATCAGAATGGTCTGAAACCTCCTCCAATAAGTTCAGGCCACCTAAAAACTGCAGCACACTAATGCAGCTCTCTACCACAGAGCCGAAAGGCAGACATGCAAAGGAACTTTCAATGAAATCCTGACATGACAAGTTAAATTCAGCAAAACTAATTTAGTCAAAACATGCCCGGGATGCACTGCCTTTAAAATGACTCGCATGTAAGAGCAGTTGGATCAGCCGCTAGACCAGAGGCCATGAACCCTCACACCTCTTCATTACACGAATGACTCACATCAACAGACCAATCAAACAAACCAGCGGAACACATGAATCACAGCATGACTCATCATATTTTAAAGCACACAGTATGTAAGCCTACAAACATATCCTCTCAGGATGTATTACATGTCTAAACACTGAAGTGGTAGTGTTATAATGAAAAGGTTGTAAGTCTAAATCCCACTACACACTTTAGCAAACTGCAAAATACCACATTGGTTCAACAGAGCTACCAAGTGGCTGACAACAGGAAACAGCAGAAGTCCTGACACACTCCATGATGGAACAATGCCAACGTCAAAAAGCCCTTTTCTGAAACATTATTTCTGCATGGTATTGTACTGATGTCCTAATGGGATACTTTAACAGTCCTTCCTGGTCCGAATACCGGGCCAAAGGGGCACTGGAGTCCAAATGCCGCTTCTGAAAGTCACATTGTCCTTTTGTCCAGCACAGTCAAAATGAATCCTTCCACAGTGAACTGCAGCAGCGCCCCCTTTTCCTGCCCTGCTTTGAAAATCTGCACACACCTTCGCTTTTCTGGAAGAAATATGCAGATGTGCACTTCACTGTTTATTAGTAATGTCTAGCAGCAAGGCTTACCTTGGAGCATCAAAGCTGTCATAGGATCCCACAGTGTAGTGGCGAAATAATCGTTTGGCTCTTTCTCCACGGCTCTCTGAAACACAGAAGGAATAGCATGTTTTCCACATTAAATAAAGCTGATGTGCTTCAGTCAAAATGCTAATTTACTTTACTATACAGAAGAGTATCTCTATAAAGCTGTTTTATTTACATTTATCACCAACTCCTACAAGTCTTACTAAAAAAATGATATAAGTCTAAAAACAATTAAATGATTTACTGATTGTTAAAAGTCCTTTCATAAAAAAAAAAAAAAAAAAGTGACAAAGTTAGGCCATCTAATCAAATGTCAAGTTTTTGTTTATGTCACTGTGAAATGTTTGTTGATCACACAAAAACAGTCCAAAGATATTTGATAGATTAAGGTCTTGGTTAGTTCCAAAGGGGAATGTAGGTCATATTCATTGTGATAGAATTCTCTTCTATTATTTAATCTAATTTATTTTTTTATTTTTATTTTTTATTATTTTTTTTTTTTTACAAATCACTGATAAAACAGTAAATCAAAAACATGTTTGATCATTCCAGTAATATTTCTAGATACACTCCAAAAGCTTGCAATGCCATTAAATACCATTAAATATTTCAAAACAATAAAACAGAAGCTTCCTGTATTTATATAGTCATATAATATATAGGCTACTTGTGCAACTTCATTTGTATCTGTCCATCTGTATCTGCGACGAAATGATTATTGAGAGGAGTTTAACCCATGAAGACCCAAACCTTCACTGGTGACCAAAAGCATTTACTGATGTAAAATGTTTCATACCTGTTGATCCACTAATCCTATCAATACATGTAAATAATTGGCATAAATACAGTTTTTCATCTCTTCATGGTCATCAGATATGACCCATTTGGACGTTCAGAGGCTCCGTAGTTACCATGGAAACACTGTCATCTTCAACAACATTGATTCACCAGTAAAACCCATGGGGTTGGATCAATGACAGTGGATGGAGACGCTTGTTTCTATGTTCAGTTAATGATAGATTTTATTGAAAAAATCACTTTTTCTTCATTTTTCTGTGTTTTGATATAATAACCCTTGAATTTTCATGAAGATCTAAAATAAATATAGGAAATTAAATATAGGAAGAGACATGATTCACAGTGAAAAATGCAAAATACAGAGGATAATATTGTAATAAATAGTGATAGGTTGCTTAAGAAAGGTTAAATCAAGAGAAAAATTCATTTGGGAACTGCCACAAAAGTAGCACTGGGTCTTTATGGGTTAAATATTAATATTCTCCACTAAAAGGTGAGTGTATGTATGACTGGTGGTGATCACCTGATCGGTTGTCTTGGCTTCGAAGCACAACTTCCTCCACACAGTCAGAGGGGAACCAGCCAGTGCGACCCCTGACCGTCCCCTCCCAGTATCCGCCCTCGCCAACACTCAGCACTAGAGGGGGGTGGCAGGAAAGAGCAGCATGTCAGGAAAAGCCGACGTAACACATACTAACACACCCACACATGGATACAAATGATAAAATAAATACACAGAACAACATTATACAGACAGAACAGAAATCATATAGAAACACACACGGACATGCAAACCTCCTACATACTCACCAAGACATACATACCTGGCGACACCTTAGACTCACTCACAAACACACACATATTCATACCTGCAGACATTGAATACAAACATATATAGAGACCTTACACTCATGTTAGGACATGCCCATATTCCAAACTCATCTGAAGACATTTGGCTTGATTCTGGCGTTACTGCTGAACTACAGATCTGTTTTAAACCTGGTGATAACAAACATCTCCTGTCAGGTTTAAGTAATGCAGTGCTTTTGAAATAATAAAGGCTGGAGCTGTTGTTCAGTACATATCAGCTTTAATGGTCAAGGCAACATATGCATTTATCTGTAGTTTTGCTGGAAATACTCAACATCTCCAAGTGTGAATAAATATAAAAGTGTTAGTAGTACCAACTGTGCAGCTCTCCGCAGCTTTTCAGACATTTTTTGCATAATTATTGGTATAGCTATTTTGGCCCAGTGGCTGAAACTCACCACTCTAATCAACAGCTTCTCCATATAACTTGTAGTCAGGAACAAGAACAGGAAATCTTTGTGTTGTATTTCTCTTAACAAGAGCTCAAAGGACAGTGAATGTTGGATTGAATCAGGTGGGTACAGATAAAAACTTCACTGAGATGCTCTGGTTGCTCCAGGTGCGTGTTTTGTCACATTAAAGATGATAATATTAGCAGCAATGTTTAGGTCAGTGAAAATTTGCTAGTACTCAGCTGCTTTTGGAATGCAGCATTTGCGTCCAAAATACTTACTATCAGCTGGCTAAATAGCGTTACCTTAAAAGCTGTTAATTAAATCTCAGCTCTGAAATTGTTAAACCCCTGCAGTCAGCAGCTTGCATATTATGGGGAACTGTTTGGGGCTGTGCCAAAGCCCCAAATACAGGTAGAGACAGATGGCTCCATGTAATCATTTCCAAATAACATTCTTTAAAAGTGTAGATAAACATGTTGCTCTGTATGTGCTTGTTATTCACTGTGTGCGTCTTCCTGTTGCATGTGTATGGCATCTATTAATAATTTAAAGGTTGTTTGTTAACAGGGCAAACACTACACATTACAGTCCAGTAATGTAGGTAGCAGGTGTAGTCACATGACAAACACTGACTCCCAATCACACAAAATGCTGTTATACAGCAGCGCACACACATACAAAAACACACACAGCATCATGACATACACATACTGACCTTTGACCCTGTCTCCCTTATTGAAGCTGATTTCTCGTTCTCCCTGGGCTGAGTGTGCACGAGTAGCTACAAACACTCTCCCTGGAACGGCGCTGTAGAGGCGTCGCCGTTGTCCTGCAGTTTGTACAGTCGTGGTAGCAGGAGCAGGCCTGAGATGAAGGACCGAGACATGGAGTCGATGTTTAAAGACAGCAGCGTTTGGTCAAACTAAGCTGGGCAATATTTATTTAACAGTTCCCCAAAGATCATCCATCACAAAACCTGGTTTAACTTTTCTCAGTCTGTCTTATTATGATTCGATTCAATATGTCAAAACTATAAAAACCACAGCAGAATGGTTACCTCCTCCAAAGAGGTTACCTCCGTCACATGCATGAGATGATTTACACAAAAACACTACAGCACCGTTTTAAGTTTTACATGAAACTTGGTGGAATGGCTGGGCACGAGTCACAATGAAACCCTTAAAATCTGGAGCAAATCCAGGAAAAAAGCCAGATCCTGGATTTTTATTGTACTTTTCCTGGCATTGCTATACGATTAAATTAAATGACATACAGGACTTACAGGGCTTAAAAGTGCCCTGCCACACAAAACTGTTTTTACTTGTATTTTTTGAAATACGTTCGGTCCATAGGTGTTTGTGTTATGTAGTGGATTTGAAAATGAACCGCCACCTCCTCTGTCTGCTACTGCCACTGAAAAGAAAGAGCGGAGAAATCAGGTCAATTAGAAAAGCAGGTCAGTGTGATGTGTTGATGCCTGAGCTCATTAGTATTCATGAGCTTCCGGGTGAGACCACGCCCCCAGAATTAATCTGGCTCACCTGGGGTGCTGCAAGTGTGTGTGTGTGCATGTGTGTGTGTGTGTGTGCGTGTGTGTGTGTGGGGGGGGGTTACAGGATAGAAGTTTGGTGTAAGGTCTACCATACGAGAGAGGGATAGAAGCCGGGAGTCCAACGTTCAAAGCACGTTAAGTTTCATTTTTGGTTTCTGCCAGTTCCTCTACTTGTTGCGCAGGATAAAGGATGCTGGACAGCCAGGCTCTCATTGGCTAGCTGTTAGCCAATCAGAGTCAAACAGATTAGCATGTTGAATATTCTTGAGAACTGAGCAGTTACCACGTTAGGATGGCTTGAAACTTAGCAACTAAGGCTTTTTTTTTTTTTTTCACAAAAAACATTACAGAGTCCATGACAGAACTTCAGACATGACCACAAAAGTACTGAAGTATGTGTGGCAGGGCACCTTTAAAGAAAGCCAAATGACAAAGTTTGAGTTACTGTAAATCTACATAGAGTTGTGCCAGAAACTAAGAGACTATACTTAAAACTGAAACCCCATTAAGACTTAACCACATTCACATCCTTTCAGCCTTTATTTAAGTAGTTATTTATCTACTCCGTAACCCTTATAAATGTTATTTAGGCAGGTCTGTAAGATCTGGTCTGATTTTTCAGGAACCTAGCAGAAAGGTCCAAAACCAGCCAATACTTTGACATTTGTCGGAAAGTGAAAGAGAATCAGCAAAATGTTGTGCTCAGCATTCACCGCTCACCCCTGTCTTCGACTCTGCCTGCTCCGGTCCTCCTTGTCTCCGATTCTCCCTCGGGATGGGGAGCGTGTTCTGGCCCCTCTGGGACTGCTGGAGCTCCGCAGGGTACCTGTATGCTTATAGCCCTGCAAGAGAAACAGACAGTAAAAGGTAGGAAAACATTTATCATGAAAGGTATTTGTATCTGTCTGCCCTTATAGATTAAATGCGCAGCCATATACATATATTTGTTGCACACTTACTATGTTTATTTCTTTAATTATCATATCGATAATATATTGACTAGTACATATTGTACAGACCCAGGAAAGTAAATGTTTTGGCTTTTTTTTTTTTTTACATTAAATTAATAAAGAATAAAATAAAAAAAATGTATAATTCATTTAACCAGGTACTCTAATGCCATCTGACTCTTCTGAGAGCAAATAAATGTAAATGTGATATGATCACCATCATCATACATAAAATATACTGAATATAATGAATTGCCTGCAAATGTTCCATGAATCATGTGCTTTTATTATCTGATGTATGTTTATGGGCTACAGCTCAACAAGAGTCTGTGACTTCATGATTTATTTCCTTCCCAGTGAACACATTAACTACAATACATAACAGAGAGCAGTCTGTCCTACTGCAAACAGTAATGTAAGTATCAGTAAGTATCACGTGAGGAGGATGGATTTAAGTCATTTTAAATTAAATTAGGTGACTGTTTTAGGAGAGCTTAGGAGATGTTGATTTCTCTGAAAGTCCTGTGCACTACATTCCAGTCTGAGATGCACCTTTTATTGCCCTTTATTGTACCTGCACAGAAACGATGTTGGTCCCCGGGGCATTGGGCACTGCCATCCAGTCAGGCAGGTTCATGCTGCTGTCACTGTTGGCCCGGAGGAAGGGGTGAGGGTGGGGTATTGTCAGTGTCCGAGTGCTCTCTCGCCTCTGGGGGGCATATTTTGGAGACTCCAGAAAGGGAACTGGAAGGTGAGTTGAGGCAGAAAAGGTCAGAACAGACTGGTCAGCATGATAGCAGATGTTCTCTGTTCTCTCTCCCTGGCCTCCAACTACTTTAATCCGCATTTCTTTATATCTCCTGTCCAAAATTGTCAAAACACGTTGTATTGTAATACTGCAACAATACATTTTTTGTTTATTATATTTTGTTTATTTGTCTTTTATCTGATATTTTAAGGTATTAAAGCATTTCCCCCATGGGTGTCCAGTGGAATATTTTTGCATTGCTTAGAAAATTAATATTATAGAGCATTATACTTCCCCACAGAAATTCAAACCAGGGCTCAGCTACTCACCTACATCTGTATCTCGATGGTTTTTGATAATTTCCCCGAGCTCAAAATGGCCTGACATTACAGCCACCTGACAAAAACATACATTCATGAATGTGGTCAGTTAAAATTGCCAATAAATTGTAATTGTAATTCTTTTCAGCATACATATCACTCCACTGATGCTGGAAAATCATCTGCGAAGAAAGAAAGCTTGAAGATCTCTGAGGTGCAACTATTATTCATTCCATAATTTGTTGCTTAGGTTACAGTGAAGTTTTCTTAAGTGTATTTTTAAAGCTCTGAATGCAGTTCTGAGCAAGTACCTATTTAAGTCATCACTAACTCTGAATATAGAATGTACAGGAATACACAAAAGCAGATGAGTTCAGACTTTAACATTATTTTCTACAAATGCATAGATGTTCGGCTTTCTCTCTCGCTCTTTTTTTTTTTTTTTTTAAATGACACACACCAGCAGATAATCCAGTACATTTCCATGCTTCTCTTTTGTCTTCTCTATTGTTTTCTCATTCTCTCACACACAGAAACATCACAACAGATTGTCTCAGCTGGCTTCTTCTGCACTGACAGAGTCAATGTATCCAGATTAAGGGGACACACACAATCCTGCCACCTGGGATCCCTGTGTGCATCACAGCACAATAATGGTTTAAAGTGAAATTAGGCCCTGGCACTTTCTGCTACGTTAACTTAATAAGACACTAAACCATACAAACACCCAACACACATAATTACCCAGCCAGGCGCTTAGCCATTACCTGAAAGGGGGTCTGCCCACTGTTGTTCTTTGTGTCTTTACTTGCTCCCCGGTAGAGCAGAATTCGTGCACAGCTTTCCTGCAAAAAACAGCCCTAATTAATGAACATTTCAGGCAAAATATTAATTGCATAATTACTAGGTAAAGAATGTATATGCACTGGCTTTAGATGGTGCGAACTTCTCCTCTTTTACCAGTTCCAGGTGGTACGGTTTCATAGGGAAAAAAATGAATATTATATCAAAATCATTATTTTTACAGGTCTAAGGGAAAATGTAAAAGTGCCTCAATGGTGATAATATCTAAATTTGCCAGATTACTGGACCAGCTTCTACACTGTTTTGTTTAGAAAAAGTTCATAAATAAGTAGAAAATAAAAACAGAATATCATAAATACTTTATCATAATGATGATGTTTTAAAATTTAGATTATGGCTTTGATAAATGACGCTTTGATATTGTGGAAATAATAGAGGTACATTCAGATTCCAGTTTTCAGATTCAGGATGCTTAGTCTAAAAAGGTGGATAAATTAATGGTAGAAATTAAGAAAAAATCAAATGGTGTACCAGGGCTTTTTTTCAAGTCTATAAAAACTGATGTTTGGTTCATAAATCTTGTCTACCTTGTTGTATAAAGCACAAACGTGCAAGGCAGTGTTTCCAGAGGCATTCTGGGAGGTGGAATCTGCTCCATAGAAGAGGAGATGCTCCAGATGCTGTGAATTCCCATTCTGACAGGCCTGTGCATGAACAGATCATAACGATGAGAACAGGGGAAAACAGGAATGTGGGGAAAAGGCAGGGCATTTATTTAAGAGAAGAAAACACAAAACATACAGCAGAATAAAACAGGAAAGGGGGGTGAGGTTGGTTAACAGAGGATGGAGAGGCAGAGAAGAAAACACAGATGAGGAAGTAAAACAGAGAGAGTGACAGTTATTAAGTGACACCTCATTTAATTAACACTATCTCCAAATTCAGAGGGTGAGAAAACAGTAAGAGAATGTCCAATAAGAAATACAGAGTTAGAAATATCATCATTATGTCAACACATACACAAATGTACACATTAAGCATAGACCTACAAACTTTAACATAATCATCTTTTAGTATTTCGACTGTTTTAAAGCTCAACTTAGCCCAGTCATACCAACCTTTGTTTCTGTTTTTATCAGGAAAAACTAAAAAAAAAAAAAAAAAATGGGGACTTGAAAGACAATTTTCTTTTCATAATTCATCTAAGGGTATAACTAGGATAAGTTCTGTGCTGTTCAGTACTATACATAGTATCCTCAGCATGTTTCTGCCTACACCTAAAGGAAAACTATAGTGGCATATGACTTCCACAGCTTTTAGTTACTGTAACTAGGGGGTAATGAATCATAGGCCTGAAAGGAGCTGATGCCATATAGAAAATATTTAACTTACGTGGATTTATGCAGACATTTTAGTGTCTGAATGCAAAACTCCAAGCAGCATAAAGTCCTATATTTGGGACGATGAGGATATTGATACTAAAAGTCAGTGAAAATAAAGGCTTTTGTTAGATAGTAATGCATGAATCTCAGTGTCTCATGAGTGAAATTCCCTCTTAACACTGAGACACAGACAGTGTCAGGTGGAGGCCATGAGTGGGTAAGAGAGCTGCAGAGATAGATGCTGATGAAGTGTGGTTGATTACACTGAGGTGAAGCAGCTAATACCTTCATTTCTGACCTCAGCTGTCCACTCCACTGATAGAATATGGAGCCACAGAAGCTGGATGGGTAGGATGAAGAGGAGAGGATGAGAGGTGTATCGTGTGTGTCATGGCATGAGTGGTTTTCGACGTAGACACAGATGCTGAAACAGAGCACACTGACACAGGACAAAAAGGATGCAAGCACACTTGTGCAAAACAAACAACAGAAAGAAAAGTCTTAACCGCACACAGACAGAATTTTATTTGGTGTTTTTATATCCCAACCCCCAAACAGACAAAAAATGAGGCCACTGACCCCATTAAACTTTATTTTTTTCCACAAACCTAGTTTTGTGGTAATTTTATTGATTCTTTTGGTGCTATTGATAACCACAGTGGTACAATGAAATTCCCTTTCTATCTGTTGTACAGTACTTTATCTGCATGTTTCCATTGTATGTAACTCTATCCTCTATACTATTCCAATGTGTGTAAGCGGCAAAAATTGTAGTTTTTACTCCACTACATTTGTCTAACAGCATTACTTATTTTTCATGTTACATTTTTTCATCCATTCTTATCCTTTCAAAACTGCACATCTAAAAATATGTTGATTTTTGTCAGGATTCATTGTTCCTGTATGGACTTAAAAATCCTCTTTTCTCAATTATAATGAGGCTTTAAAAACATCTTAGATTTACCTCAAAAAACTGAAAACATGTCTGTTTTTTCTGAGTTTGCGAAAACTTTATTTATTAGATACATAGTTCATATATAGCAGAGATGCTCTCAGTATATGTTGATCTTAAAATGAGCTCAGCTTTAAACACCTACAGCAGTAAAATGCAACATACATATAAGTAATTCAAATCTAAAACCATCATATAGAAGAGGAAATACAGAGGCCATTTTGCTGCACAATGACTACTTTTACTTTTCATTTTTTACATACACTTCCCAGTTTGGGATCAATAAAGTCTGTCTGTCTGTCTGTCTATATCTATATATTGTACGTTTTCATGATCTGAATACCGTACGCCTCTAATTTGGAAATTCCCTTCAAGGATCACCTGAAGATTACCCTGATGTTGATAAGTAATCACTGAGGTGCAAACATGTACCTGATGTGTCTCGTCCCAGCCGTTCTCATCCCTGATGCCTAACTTGGCGCGGTGGTAAAGCAGTGTTTCGCAGCAGGAGGTGTCACCTCCTGTCAGCACAGTGTGGTAGAGCGGTGTCAGCCCTCGTCGGTCTTTATAGTCAGGAGACGCACCCAGAGACAGCAGGACCTGAAGGGAAACAGACCATAAATGATAAACATTAACCACAGGCCATTTAAAAACAGCGAGGATAATAATAATCAAATATATCTGAATGTCGTTATGAAGACAACAGTATGAATATACGAAACTCAAATATCTCGATCTGCCGTCAAACCTGGTACATTAAGGAATATTCATAGAAATTTAAATCAGGATGGGAATACATAGCCAGAGGTTCACAGAGGTCATGAAACACCTCAGGCTAGACTAAATTATGTATTGAATCAGAGTCTGCTGTAAATCTCTAAGCAGTTCAGCAGCTGTTTCTTTCTTTTGTGGAAAACATTGTCTCTGACAATGTAACATATGCAATTATCTTCTCCTGAATAAGTGTCCCCTCTACAGGTATCTGGACAAGTGCCTAAAATGTAAATCTACCACACCTCTTTAATAGGAGGCAATCTGAATTTGAATGTCTGAATGTCTTTTTTCTGTGTACCCCAACAGAATAATAGATTTTTGTTCATGTGCGTTTCTTCATGGTGGTAGGTGTGGATTGCTGAGTGGGAGGGTCTGTTTATTTTGTTAGTATATACATTAACACAAAAGATGACAATACTTCTACTGGTTTTGCAGATTTGCACTCCAAAATAGGACTGAATTGTTCCTCTTACACCACGACAATAAGAGCTCATTACTTGTTATGGTCAGATACCAATATTTCTATGAATGGATGATAGCATGTGAATGTCTACCAGTAGGGCTGTATGGCGGTGGCCTCGAACGGCCTTGTGTAGTGGAGTGAGTCCATCTTTGGAGCGAAAGTCAATGTGAGCCCCTCCATCCACCAGGACCCGAATAGCCTCACCTCCACCTGGTTCACACTGCACTGCCAGCGACAGAGGAGTCTCTGGAAGAAACAACCAGGCAGAGTAAGATTATTAAGGAGCATTAAAGATTAGATGTATTCAAGTTTAGCATCTGAAAGTTCAGTTCAGCTGAAATGAGCTGTTAGTCAGTGTTGGAATGTAAGTAATAAAAATCCACTGGAACATGGCAGAAAACATGCATACTTTGAACAACTGAGAGTAAAAGCCCAAAGGAAGACATTCTGCTGTTTTTATATCACAAACTCAAATGGACAAAAATTAGGACACTAACCCCATTAAAGTGAAATATATTCCCCCAGTAAACTAAAAAAAACTCTTCAAAAAGCCACTCTGCTAAACTGGATTGTAACGAGATTGTCAGATAGATGGTTGTCACAGGACAGTGATGCTGCAAACATATGATGAGCTTATAGAATGCAATGTATTGCTGTAGATAAAACTGTCTAATTGTGTGTAAAGCAATTCAAAAGAACTCAACCTTAAAACCTACAACAGTTAAATGCAAGATACAAATTAATGCAGATGTAATATGACTACAAGGACAGCACAATAGTAAAATATTGACTAAAATAGTTTGCGCAATAACTACTTTTACTTTATTTTAAGGACATTTCACTAATAACAAACATCTTTATTCAGATGGTGTTTGAGTGCAGAATGTTTTGCTTGTGGTGGAAAAATGTCTTTAGTGTTTATAGTTTAAAGAAGGTTTCATACATCATTCCCATAGCATATCATTTTATTGTAGTTACTCAACTGATCAACCTGTAAATCTTCTTCGTCTTTCCTATAATCCAAATAAAAGCTGCTGTGGAGCTCTATCTTGAGATTTATTCTGTATGACAGTTAGCAATATTGACTCCCCAGCGGGTGGTAATGTTTTAATCTCTATGCACTGATACTTCCACAATTACTCTGGAATCAAACAAAACAACAAAGAAACTTATTTTAATCATTTTAAAATAAAAGTCATAGTGTGTCATAAGACTCTTAACCTCATATGAACTTAAGCAGGAACATTCAATGGGGTCTTCTAAGGGTTTCCCGTAAAAACATGGCTCATAGTACTGGCTGCCATGGTGACTAGATAGTTCTTGGCAAAGGGAAAAACAACTGAGTGCTTTTATATGTGAACACATTCTGTAGATCTTATAATTTGGGGGAATGTTCTGACTATGTTTCCTCTTAAGTTACTGTGTTAGACTGGCTTAGATGTTGCCCATTTTGTAGTTTTCTTGGCAGTGATGGCGGCCACACTGAACACTGCATAATTATTTTGTGTCCTGTTAACAGGAGTTGGTAGGACTTTGAGGTAGACTGGAAAGCATGACGAGAGAACTCCAGAGAAAAGGAGAGGTCAAATGTGACAAAATGTTAACAATAGTGAGGACATGGTCCTTTGCAGGTCCAAGTCATTTTTCTAAAGTCTTTCAATCACTTCTTTTTCCCGTGCAGACTGAGAGCTGCTTTCATGGTTCATGGCTGTCAACATACCTGAACATGACCAAGGAAAATAAGAGGAATATATTTAAAATGACCTCTGAAGCTGAATTATGTACTTGCCTCTTATACAGCTGTGCTCATAAGTTTACATACTCCAGCAGAATTTATGATTCTCTGTCCATTTTTCACAGAATATGAATGATAATAAAAACACTTTTCTTTCACTCATGGTTAGTGGTTTGGTGAATCCATTTATTTTCAAATAAATGTGTTTGCTCTGTTTAAATCCTACTGACAACAGAAACTCTCCAAATGACCCTGATCATAAGTTTACATACCCTA
>JAPQRP010000029.1:28484178-28502095 GCA_037367295.1 Apogon hyalosoma | reverse complement strand
TCCTCCTCTGTATTGGCCCCGCCCCTTTAACATCACTGACAGATGTTAGTCTTTTGTGGTGGTTGTGGATCAGACTCATTAGAGGACAAAAATGTCTGTCAGACTGTTCTAAAAATAACATATTGTTAGCCTCATGGCATAACTGCCTAAATCATATTTTTTTCAGATCATAGGCAATGATGAAAAATTAAGCAGCAGTTTCAGTAAATTTAAGCAAATTTCCCAATTTAGCAAAAAAATAAATAAAAACACACACACTTAAGTATTTATGCTATAAGGTTAACGATTTATTAATATAATTCCCATTTTTACTGAGTTGAATCTTTTGTCCTGAGCTTCAGTCCAGAGCATAGCTACTAAATATTTCTTGAAAATTGAGAATTGTGATCATTTACAAGATCACACTGTTTCTCCAATACAAAGGAAAGAAAATTAATGTTCTATATACTCAATGTCAGTGAAAACATTTTTGATCTGAATCTCAATCTACCTATATGTTTATGCCAGTATTACCGTAATGCTGATTAATGCCATTTTTAACAAAATAAAATATAAATATATTTAATTTATAATTACCTTATGCTATTTTACCCCTTTTTCATTACAGTGAAGTAATTTCCTTGACAATGCTCCACAAGTTGATGCTTAATGGTCACAGAAACTAGTGTGTGATATGTAAACCTACAGTGCCTTTAACCAACTACAGTATAAAATGATGGTGTGCTCTCTCTGCCGTGTATTTCAGAATTACAGTGTATTGTTGAGGGGCTTTGTCAGGGCTCCCTGTTGCCCCCCTGTGTGCTTAAGTAGAAATGTGTTTCACACCCTTGATGACAGGTTGTGTTTTGTGTTTTGACACTTCCCCCCAGAGAAGCTAGAGTGACACAGAGCAGCACAACCAAACTGTAAATGAGCCGTCTGCTGCTCCCCCAAAGCACCAACAGGATCTGAGAAAAGCCACCAAATTGTGAACCACACTGGCTCAGATCCTTGACAAAGTGTTAAGCCAACATGCCACAGAGCTGAGGGCAGAACACAGAGGGAGGTTTGTTGTTTGCCAGGAGTTTAAAGGTTGGGTTTAAACAGCTGAGCCACAGGTCACTTACCTTATTTAGCTGTTTGTTGATGTTTGTTGGGTTAAGGAGGATAATTCTCAAACACACATGTATGCGTTTGATGCTACCACATTCTGAAAGGAATCATCACTAAGATTATATGGATCAGCCCTTAAAGATATTATCATTTTTCATTTCAAGTTCAAATATTCAATTGTTTTTATCTTTTTTAGTCATTTATTTTGTTTTTTTGCAACACTTAGGACTTACAAATCCATAAGTGTTTTTAAATGCACTGTTTTAATTGATTAGTTTTAACAGTTTTTATTTTGCGTAGTATTAGCTTTTCTTTTTAAAGGGAAATTGAAACTTTGAGACATAGTGGTGTAGTGGAAAGTGCTGTTGCCTCACAGTAAGAAGGTCCTGAGTTTGATTCCAACACCAGCTGATGGGGGGGTGTAATCTTTCTGTGTGGAGTCTGCATGTTCTCCCCATGTCTGTGTGGGTTCTCCCTGGGTACTCTGACTTCCACCCGCCATCCAAAGACACTAACAGGTTAACTGGTTAAGCTAAAATTGCCCATGGGTGTGAGAGTGACTGGTTGCTTGTCTCTATGTCAGCCCTGCGATGAACTGGCGACACATACAGGGTGTACCCCACCCTCATCCAAAATGTAGCTGCAATAGGCTCCAGCACCCCCATGACCTTAGTGAGGATAAAGCGGTTAAGAAGATGAATGAATGAATGAATGAATGAAGTTTTGATTTATAGAAGCTAAAAATGGTGCGATGAAAGACTACAGTGCTTCAAGTATGTTTTGCAAAACCACAGTTGACTTAACGTCCCGCGCTGTGCAAATGCAATTTATTCTTCTACACAACGAACCATTAAAATTTGGGGAAAATTAAAATGAAGTTGATTTTATTTGATTCATGTTATATTTTTAATTGTAGTTCTTATTTGCTGTGAAACTGCTATAGCACAAATATATGCTGTTTTAATTCTGGACAGTTCATGACAAAAAAATTAATCAGTGGATTAAATGGAAGTTAGTGCTGAATGAGTTGAGCTGAC
Source organism: Apogon hyalosoma (assembly GCA_037367295.1). Taxonomy (NCBI): domain Eukaryota; kingdom Metazoa; phylum Chordata; class Actinopteri; order Kurtiformes; family Apogonidae; genus Apogon; species Apogon hyalosoma. The sequence goes on along the minus strand of JAPQRP010000029.1, from coordinate 28,499,966 downwards.
AGCTCCATACCGCCGGTGTCAGTGTCCTGGTAGTTAGGATCAAGGCCCTTGTCCAAGAACTTGGCCATCTTATCCACAGCGCTGGTTTGGATGTAATCCATGAATTTCTTGAGGCTTGCCTGCATGTAAAGAGAAGAGCTTGTTTGCATTATAAAACAGGAAACATTGCACTACGTATCACAGGAAAGAATGAAGTACTGCAGTACTGTCAGGACAGTGTAATACATTGCAGTAAAGTTACAAATGCATGTGTACAAAGGTAAACATACACACAGATTACATTATAGATTAATGTTTCAGTCTCTTACAGTTTGGTATAGAATGTTAAAACCAATTAAATATCCAGCTAAAGAAAGAAGGCCTTCTTACCTTTGTGTGCAATTTGGCCAGTTGCTTCTCATCCAGATTGGTCTGTTTGTACACCCGGGTCTTGTATCGAAACTAAACCCATTAGAAAGAGCATGACAAAGAAAACGAAGAGTTAATCCTAACACTGAGAGCCTTTGTCCTCAATTCTCTTAGCTTTTGGCCTAGATCCACAAAACTGGGTCTGTACATTTATTGTACGGAGAAGCTTTATCTAGTTATAAACCTCCACTTCTACTTCCCTGAAGATGAAAGCTGTGAAAAAAACATCTGGCTTTAAACATGTGAAAAATCTCCACTGGGTCATAATACAGCATAAGACTGTACAGACTGGTTCAGATCAAGTGTAACACTAAACGGAGCAGGGAAGCTGGGCTGTTTGGTGACACACCTCAAACAACATGTTTGCTGAAGCATCCTGGTGGCTCACCTGGCAGAGCACATCCCTATGGCCTCAGTTCAGTGACCTGGGCTTGATTCCTGACCCAGGTTCTTTGCTGTATGTCATCCACTCTCTCCCCATCCGTGCTGTTTTTCTCTACTATCTGTTGTATATATAATAAAGGCAAAAATGCCCGAGAAATATCTATGCATCAGCTAAACTTAATAATATTAGCTCAGGAAACAGAGAATGTGTGCAGCTCATGTGGCCCAAAATGCTGCCAAAGCTACTGCTTCTGCTATTAATACGGATGTGAAAAAGAAAAAACTAGACAAGGTGCTCCTAATCCTAGTGTTTCAGAATTTTGTCGACTGATTAATGCATGCATGAATGCACCAAAAAGGGCAGTAGGTTAGGTCAGTAAATAAAAGTTGAGCACCAGTCCTGATTCATCAGTGAGGTAACCATCCAAATGTGGCTGAAAAGTGGAATAATAGTGACACCTTGAGGACATTCAAGGCGCATGCAACTCTGTTTTACTGTGTCACTGAACTGTGTCAAAAGAAGACTGGAATAGTACCTCCAAATATGGTACCCCCTTCTCAAAGGATTGTGGGTACTCTCTGAGCAGCCTCTCTTCCTCCAGAAACTTGGCATCATGGCCATCCGTTGCAGGCTGGAACAGACCATAATTCAGGACATCTCGCAGAGATTCAGTCAGGGAGCACAACACCTGCTGCTTGGCCTTCCACACCGTAGCATCTGGGTTAAACCGCAAACATTTCTGCAGGAAACACAACATTTTCAAGGGCACAAACTTAAATAAAGCAACATTACACATCCAGAAGTAGTAGTTTTCACTTGTTTTAATAAACTTAAGTTAATAAACTAAAAGGATGTTGCAGCAAGCAATTAATATTCGTTACATGAAAGCAAAAATATAAAATGTTTGATGTCTGTCTGGATAATGTAGATTTCAAATGATAGTTATATAGTAATTAACAATTGGTACTGTTTTTTTAAACATTTATTTGGGGGTTGTAAATCATTTACATTAAGTTTGTTTACCTTCAACTTTCCATATTATTCTTAATTGAACTGTTTTTAAAGTTGAAAGTATCATTAGGTATTATCAGTTGCATATAATCTGCACACTACTGATGGCTTTTATCCAAAAAGATGAAAAGTTTTATTAATTTGTTCATTTTGTGTGACCTCTCAATCCAGAGGGGGTCTGGAGCCAGTCCCAGCTGTCAAAGGGCCAAGGCAGGATACAGGATATGACATATAGAGATGAACAACCCCCCTCACAATCACATTTACAAGTGACCAGTTAACCCATTAAGGTGCGTGGCTTTGGATTTGTTCAATTTCAGTTGACGTAGAATAATCAGAATTGATAGAAGCATTACAGACGTTTCAACAGCTGAAGGGAACTCTGTGTTTTTAACACAGGACCCAGAGGACCTCAGGCTGCAGTCGGTCTCATATGGGGTGAAATGATCTGTAATAAATTTAGGCTCAACCCATCTGTGCTGAGAAAAGAACAGTAAATAAAAACAAGACACTAAAAACGGAGAACTTTCGGGTTCATCTGAAAGCACAGCATTGCATCTCTCGAGCTGAGCGGTATCAAGACATAGACAGATGACAAATTAAAGGAAAAAATAAGCAGCTCAAAAAATGAATGAATGAATGAATGAATGATGGTAGTGAGAGTGCTTTATCAAAATCAGCCTCACTAAATTTGGCGATTTCTGTTCACTGGAGAGAAAACGGATAAAAAACTGCTTTCTCCAATCTGCTAACTCCTTGTCCTATAGTGTATTCCTGGAGCAATGACTTAACCATCTGCAGCATAGAGACTATTCATGCCAAAAGCCAGCAGAGGGAGACAGTGGCAGAGTAAAGTGGATGATTCCCAGTGGCTTCAGTCAGCAGACAGGATGTGAATGGCAGTTTGGTGCAGCTTTAAGTGACTCCAGTGGGGTTGAGAATGGCCAAACGAGCAACGGCTCAAAGGCTCAGTCAGCAAAGTGGAACGTAACTCACTACACAGATGGCTGACAGAGGGTTTTTGGCTCTGCTCAATCCCTCTCTCCCTCCCTCTCTATCTATCTCTTGCTCTCTCAGAGTGCAGTTGGGTTATTCTCTGACCTTGAGGCAGCAGCAGGATGATTGGCCCATGCAGAGTACAGCCAGCTGCAAAGACCTCTGTCTCTTGCTGCATTACTGCATAGGCTCCTTGTTCTAGCCCACACTTCTACAAGCCTGAACATTCACTCAGTCATTGTCATTCATCTTAATCTCCACATGCGCACGTTTACGTATGTGCCCTACAAAGAAAGAGATAAAACCCTGCACAGGGCTTTTGTGCAGAGGAGTAACACAACGTTTTCTCCCTCTATTTTATTTAGTGTCTCTGTTCGCGCACAGCCAACCCAGTCGCCAAGGCAACCGGTTCATTAGTGGAGCAAGCTGCTTGTTGCCATAGAGACATCCATGTGTTCCCTAGGAGATGTGGTACTGGGAGGGTGTGCATCTGCTTGTGTGTGAGCGTGTGCAACATCAGTGTGCAGGGGTTTTTTGTGTGTGTGCATGCATGTGTGTGTGTGTGCATGTGCGTGCATGCGTATGCATGTGTGTGTGTGTGTGTGTGTGTGTGTGTGTGCGTGTGTGTGCGTGTGCGTGCGTGTGTGTGTCTTGCAGCCTGGCAAGCAGAGAGAGAGCCGAGTAAAAGGGAAGAGAATGTCTGAGATTTTGAGTATGAGTGTTCAGAGAGATGAGGATGAAGAGGTGTGTCTGTTTGTATTAGATTAGGTTTCACATATACACATACAGATGCACACACAGTGATTGCATTCCTCATCAAAAGAAAAAAAAAATACTCAAAAATGAATCACAGCAGGCAAGAATGAAGGTTAAGTATTCAGTGAGGATATTCCCAGTCAGTGTGACTTACTGTAAATTAACTGGTATCCAAAATGTGTAAAAAACTTTTTCCCCTAAGATGCTTTAAAGACTTGTGAGTTTTCCTGAGGCAGGAATGCTGTTTATTGATCCATATACCTCCAGGAACCTATAGCTACAAAGTGAGCAACCAATTAGGGATCATCACAGCCTTATCAGAGTTTCAAAATGCATCTTCAGACTTTTTTTTTTTTTTTTTCTGTCGAATGAGTCACAACCCAGTCTGTGCACTGGTGAGATAGCCACATAACTTGTTATAAACCTCTGATGTTGCACTTGCAGAGCAGTCGGAGCACCCACCGGTGGACTGCATTTATGAGATGAAAATCTAATTTCAGAGCTACTCTAAAAATATAAATGATTAAAAATGTTTTCCTTCACACTTGAATCAATGCTAGCATTCTAGATAATCAATACTCGTTGGCTAAATTACACAAATTACATAAATGACCTTTTTTCAGCCAGTTCTTAATGCACTGTATTTTTATCTAACAAGCTGGAATTAGTCAGCGATATAAGAAAACCCAAGATTCACTTTCACACTGAGGAAAGTAGATAAGCTTTGCCTGCAACAGTTTGTTTGCTGTTCAAAAACATGTGTGAAGTCGTCAGAATTTTATACAGCATTACCATCATTAAACAGATGGAGATAGTACCGCTATCTGTGATTTTTCATGAGTGTATCCTTCCAAATACTGAGATTTTATTGAATGAGAACAGACCGTCGTCTATGTAACAGTCCTACTTCAAACAACTTTCAATTCTGCATTTAAATCTTTAATGCAACTTAAACCCCCCTTTGTTTTGTGTGTGATTTGATCATTATGCGGACCAAAATTTCTGTCTTACCTCCTTAAGCTGTGATCACACTTTCCCACTCACATACACCCACTCACTCTGTCCATAATGCACTTTATCTTCCCTGTCTATCTCTATCTTATTCTCGCTCGCCATTTTTCTGTAGCAGCTCCGCCACTCTTCAGTGCAGAAATATAAGTCGCTGTTCTCTTCCTTCTATCTTCCCCTGACTCTCTCCATCTCTATCCTTCTGGCCGTTTTCTACAGGCCAAGTCTAGGGGGACTACAGGCCTTTAATGAGATCTATAGGGAAATACCCCCTCACCAGACACACATACCCTTATCAGCTGTGTTGCCATTTACGTCACCTTCTCTCTCCTCTGTATCTTACCCTGTTTCTGTCTACTTCAACCACCCCTGCCTCTACAACAGCAGTTCACAAGAAGAGCAAAATATTTTCCTTCCAGCATTTTTTTCATCCACTCCCTTACTTTTTGCCTCGATCATCCTTCACTCACTCCCTCATCTCTATTGTCTCAGTCTCTCTGTACAGAAGGTTTTAGGGCTCAGCCTTTCATTAGCATACAACCTTTCTACTACTGTGGAGAGACAAGGTGGACAGCATCAGTACCTGCCTGTCTCTTTCACATATTGTAGCTAGGTGCTATATCTGAGCAAGTCTCACCGAGGCCAAATCCTGCCTGAGGGCTGCTGCTTACACCACAGAGTTTCCAGAATTCAACTCAAGTCAAATAGCAGAGAAAAACTAATTTGTTTCACGCTGTTAAATGCGCTCGGCAGGCAAATGCCAACTTGACTGGATGTGCGTTAGTTTGACATTCTAATAAACCTGCAAACAAAACTGCCATGATCTCCAGCTGCGACAGGATCATATCAAGTATGTGATACACTGATCTGTCACACAACTGAGTTAATGACCCCCATTTACGACCAGGAAAAAGAAAGGAAGGATCTGCTACAGGCTACACAGGTCTACTCATGCAGTTCATTCTTGGACCGCCCTCATCAGTTCTATCAAAATCAATCTTTTTTCCAATAAGTTTAAATTTAAAACGTCAATAACTCAATTAAAAATAAGAGATGGCTGGTCTTACTGTTCATATATATGCAATTATATGTATTTATCTATTTTTAAGAGTACTGACAAAACTTCTGTTAAATGTATTTGCAGCAGCTGTTCAAAATGTTAATTTCAGACCTTAAATAATTAGAGTAAAAATATTTTACCCTCAAAATATTATGTTTTATTTTGACAAGTCTTTGGTGAAATAAGCAAGTACAGCTTTCCTCCACCTTGTCATATTTGGGTGCTTCATTCCACTCTTAGAGGAAAAATGTAAGCAGCTCAGCTTGTTGATGGTTTGATATATGTTGTTAGAATTTTATGTTAACTAAAAGTAAAAGCACAAATCAGCAAGTGTAATATTCTGCCTCAGGTTTATTGTCTGGAGTCTCAAGTGAAGCAGTTCCACTGGTACCATGCCATATTACCATGTCAAATTAAAATGGATCAGGTTTAAATATCTACAGCGCATCAAATGCATCATTTTAAAATTCAAAACTACTATCAAATTTCAAAATTATATTACACAGAGCTGACAAAAACATAGCACCTGTAACACCAAGTACCGCTGTATACAGTATATACATTAACTGCATTAGTGGATGCTTTTCTGTCACTGAAAATCCTTCGCCTTAAATTCATAACCCTTGCATTTGTGAGCTGCAGCCACTCCCTCGCTTCATTACAACCCAACAAGCAATTAGAATTTATTAAAGGTGAATTAGCTGACATGTAGAATAGACCTTATGCACTGGGAGTGGAAAGGGATATTAGCCAACACCAGTGAGAAAAGGAGGGCAAAGGAGGCGCTGAGCAGGTGGTTAAAAAAGTTAAGAAGATCAGAGGGTTCTTACTCTGAAAGTACATGGTGTGAATGAAAGAGGGAAAGAGGGAAATAGCCTCAAGACATGACGAGATGAGTGAGTGAGAGAGAGAGAGAGAGAGAGAGAGAGAGACAGTAAATGTCAGAGCGACGGTGGGTTCTAACTGTCATGTCCTTAAGGAGTGACAGTACGTCGTCTGTAAAAGTCTATAAGGTCATGTTTTAATTCATTTGTGCTAGGTTTTACTTGCACTTCTGTACCTCTGTACCAATTTCAATTCACCCAATTTCAGAAATGTGGACAAGGGAAAGATTAATCAGATTGAAGAAGGTGAGGAGAAAAATATCAGCCATAGTCCCAGTAAAAGTCCTGTATTTAAAACCTCAAAGCTGAAAGCTGCAGGAACCAAAATCAGGTGTGAAAAAACTCCTTAAACTGAAAATACACATCTTCCTTAGACTCTTTATCCTAATCAAAACACTAAATATAAATAAAGACACCCTGTACTTATAATGAAGACTGACAATCTTGGTATTGCACATATTACATTTTTGGATTATAATGATTAAGTTTACCGTATTCATTTATGTTGCTAATTAAGCTGTGAAGTGCTGCAATAATATTTTAGGACTGACACCATATCACTGTTATGAGAGCTACTATCTTACCTCTGTGTTGAGTCACAGAGTAGCACACGTTTGACAGGATCTTAATGATGATTGGTGTCTACAGCTGTCAATCACAAGTACAACCACCCCTAGCTCTCTGAAAACACCTATGACTGGCCAGTCCCCCCGTCATGGGGTAGATCTTCAGCAGTCTCAAAAACAAAGCAATGAGGTAGATGCAGAAGTCTAGTTTGCTCTCTAACTATTTGAATTGCAATACACTGAAAGGTAATGATGAAATGTTTGCCCAGTGACACTAAAAATCGCAGTACTCAAAAGACTTATCATGCCTTCACGCGCTATGGGAATTATAGTAAATACTAGTTACAAACTCAAAAGTCGCACATGAACGCCCCCTCATGTTGTATTTTCCAGAGAGCAACAAAGGGATTCATTGCGAATAATTACAAAAATACTGATGTTAGCTGATGATTTCGCACATTTAAAGTATATGCAATTTGCAAAAGGAAAAATAAAAAATAAAAAAATGCTGTAGCGGATGAATCAAGACATCCAAAACTGGTTTACCCAAGTAGCAAGTCGTGATAAACTGTCAGTCATTTTTCATTTCGCTTCAACAAAAAAAAAGCACTAGAACACAACACACATGTAATTTCAAATTCACAAGTGGAAAGAATAATTTTGCCGATAGCATGTGAAGGCAGCATCAGTACCTGTTCACCACAATTCACCACTTTTTTCAGGGTATTTTACACCATTTTAAGGACCTAAATAGATTTTAGAAAGTGCTGAATCCCTGTTGCTAAGAAGTGTAAAAATGGCCCTTACATTACATTCCATGAAAAAAAAGACTTGTAATCAACAGAAACTACTGATTGCATTTAATGACTTTAAAGCCAGTATAAAACAGTACCAATTAGCACGGTGCCAGTTCTACTTTAATTTTGTTGCGCTTCCGTTTATCCATGTGGCTCTATCTGATGCTAACCCTGTCTTTCTCTATCTGCTTGTATATCTGCTCCTGTCTCTCTAAGCTACCTTCTGCTTTTAATCTCTGTCTACTTTCATTTACTTTATCTCTGACTTCAGATTTGATCTGCTCTGCCACTAATGACAGCCACTTTTTAAAAAAAAAAAAAACTCTTTCAGGCTTCACCTCCAAATGCTGTAACTCTGTGCCTTTCTCTATCTATGTATGTACCTGCAAAGCAATGGCAGAGGTTTTGACCCCAAGCTTAAGTGAACATCCTCTCTTTTATCCATCTTTTTACAATTAAACTTTGATGCCAATTTGTTAGAATAAATACAGAGCACTGAATTATTTATGGAGGGATTTTAAAACACTGAATTTGGCGCACGCGCACACACACACACACACACACACACACACACACCACCAAAAACACCCATACACAGATCAATAATAAATCACACGGCAGCAAGAGGGAGGAAGAAGCACTGAGCGAAGCATTTATAGTGTTCTCGGATGGTAAATCTAAAATATGGTCACGCATACACACAGGCACTCACAAACATATTTATTTCATTTGCAGTTCTATTCTCGCTGATGATTTATAAAGCCAGCAGTGAACACATCACACAGGCCTCAATCGCTTAATAGAAAGAAGAAAAGAGAAGAGACAGCTGATGTCTGAAGAATGCAGCCTTCTGTTTGGTGAACACAAAGACAGTCTGGTTCAGCTCTAATCTGGCAATGAGTGAAGAGACACACTCTTTTTCTGACTTTACCCCTCCCTTTTTGTTCACACTCCTCTTTTCTCTTTTTCTGTCGCTTCCAGTCTTCCTCTCCTGCACAGCAACACGCTTGGATGCACTTGACTGTATCTCAGTTTCCTTGCTTTTTGTAATGAAATTAACACTACAATTCCTCATGATTCACTAACGAATCACTCATCAAGAGGCAAAAAACAAGACAGAAAGAATGCTTGGGCGTACGACTGTCGCATTTCTAAGTGTAGGAGAATTAACTCTGTAAAACATGACCCATCAAAAACTAGCCGCCACAATTTTTTTTTTTTTTTTCCGAATTGAGATGTTTATTAGACCTTTTAACAATATCCAAACAAAACATTTTGCCATATCATTTTGGTTATGATATATTTTTGTATTACATTTGATACATTGGCCATTTTTATAAAGCACCTTATATACCTGCAGTATCAAATTTGATACACACATTTTTAACGCAATTTAACTGTACTATAAAGAATCAATTATCAAGTAACTATCCATTGTTTTAGTGCAAAAAGTACTTATTTTAAAAAAAAAAAAAAAAAAAAGAATAACAGTGTAGATGTTCTTAACGGAACTTTTTGAAAATTACCAAAGACGTCCCAATAAAATGTGTGTTGGATGAAATTGAACAATGGCGGCTATATTGAATAAAGGAAGAAAAAAAAAGTCCATCCATTGGCTGCAGTGGGATGATAATCCACCAGGGGGCAGAAAACACGTATCAGGTCATATACAACAGGATTATAAGGAAAGGATTGGTACATTTGATAAGATAGAGGTCTCAGAACCTGCCATAGCAAATATGATGCAAATGGCTTTAAAGGGTCAAGTACTGTACATGGAGGAAGCTGCATCTCCAATCCATGAAGGCAATTTAGACACGTGTCTGATGGAAGCCTCTGAAATGATGTGATGAGAGAGCACATCTGAGAAACAGTGAGCAACTGAGTCCGTCTATCATAATTAAATACACACCTAAAAGATCTGTCCGCGGCATGTTTTATCACACCATTTAAAACCTCTGTGGCAACATTAACCCAGAGGCTTCACGTCCCCCACTGGTCCCTCCATTTTTCCTTTCAACTTTACTCTCTTGTCTCTGTAACTGAATCCTTTTGTGCTTGTAGTGTTTTTAAATCAAATTTTTGCCCACATATTCTCACCATGATTACACTTGCATGCAGTTCATCTCTCTCTCTCTCTCTCTCTCTCTCTCTCTTTCCTGGAAGAGCTGGGTCACCTTGACAGCCTCCCTCCCGCTCAGATCAGTCACTTTGCTGACGCGTATTTGCACTTCTCTCAGTTTTCTACTAGTGATGCAGAGTGAGGCAGAGGAAGAGAATCCAATCAATGTAATACACCTAATCCTCTGAAACTTTGCAGTGTTTTTTGGGCTGAATGAAGCACACAGAGTCATACATTTATGGATAGATTATGGAACAATGGGCCCGGGGCAAATATGCTGAATAGTGCTTCTTCTGCTCAAAGCTACTTTTCAGATTCTCAGGACCAAACTGCATACTGTCAGTACAGAGTCATAAATGTCATCCCAAATCCCTGAGGGTTTCCGTGCTTGTGACAGCTCTGAAGTAAAACTGAGAAGTTTTCCATTAGTTGTAAAAGGACTTTTGATTGAGCATTTTGCCTCATGTGTACTTAAAGCAGAATTAAGATGAAGACATGACTTAACTGTTCACTCATCGCATACCTTTATGCATTTAGCAGACGCTTTTTTCCCACAATTTATAGGGGGAATCTAATCTAATCTAATCTAATGACTGTACAATTCTAAATCATTACACTAAATTTTTTAACTTTTGTATTGTTATTACAATATGGCTGCCATTGTTATTTATATGATTATTAATTACATAGACTTTTATTTTCCATTTACTACCTGGCAACATGAACAGGACTGTAGTTCATGGACTGTACAGAACCTGTTCATTCAATTCTATTCAAGCATTTTTTTCCCCCATTTATTTATTTATAGAATTCTATTCAATTCAATTCTATTCTGTTCTGTTCTGTTCTACTCTATTATTTCTATTACATTCTTGTTTACTGGTTGTTACTCATTTATGTGCCCCCTAACATATTTTTATTTACGTATCCATTAAAATGCAAAATTTAACGATATCTGTGAATGATGGGATAATTTTGTACCAGGTATCTGTGCACCTAAGCTCCACACTTAATATATAATAAATAAAGTAAAAAAAAAAAAAAAAGTAATCCATATGGGTCAAGGGTCAGTCTGAAGGAGACAGGTTTAAAAACAGGAAGAGAGTAGTGAGAGCGAATCTGACCCCACCATGGTTTCCTGGATCCCTAGGCATGAAAAAGATGCCCGAAAATGCCCCTTTATAAGTTTTTTAAATTTTATTTCTTTACTTTTTCTCTCTACTTTTGTCTGTGCTATATACTCTTAAACATAAACAACACCTACCTACACTAACACAGTTACACACATGGAAGTGGAAATGTTAATAGTATTTTTATTGCGGCGTTTGTTATTGTTCGTATGTTCCTGTTAAATGTGAGGAAAAGGAATTGTAAATAGCAAAAGTCTAAAATGAACTCCTTTAGATTACAAAGAAGGATGGCAGATTTGCCAAAAGTTTGATGATTTGTGTCCCCTTGTTTCTGCTGTACGTTCATCACTGTCTTGTTTTTGTCTTTTGCCTCATTTTCAAGGATGACAGATCCCAGCAACAGAAATCTTTGTTGAATATTGTTATAAGTGTACAGACTAGGGCTGCAAGATGTTGGAAAAAACTGACATTGCTTTTTTTTTTTTTTTTTTTTAAACCCTGCGATATATATTGTGATGTGAAAAACTACTCAAGAGGACATAATAGCTGTTTGGCACCGACATAAATGGTCAAACAAATTAGTCATGTTCCTCTTGTGTCGACAGGTGCAAGGCACTGTCGACATAGAACACGTGTTTCAGTTTTGTCCTTCTTGTAGCTGAAATAATTCCAGATAACTGACATTACTTTTCTTTTTGGCACCAAGTCTTTGTTTTTCTGTGATTTTTCTCTTGTTCGTTGCTTATTTTTCAATGTTGTTACCAGCAACTCACTCCATGTGCAGGGGCGTGGTCTGCTTTGGCAAAATGATTAAGAACAATTGTGATTGGTGGATCCCTGCGTGCAGTGTGTGTCAGGTACCCAGGTTGAAGATCAGAACACATTAAGTTCATTTGCCTCCTACATTGCAGGACCTGCAATGCGACTATTGCGTGCACACACGTTGTGATGACGATGCTCAAACGATATATTGTGCAGCTCTAGTACAGACCTGTGTCTATTCATGCAAAAGCAACTTTTTACAGTGGTAACAATTATCATTAAAAGGATTCAACTCATCATAACAATATTATGAAAACTTTAGGATAGGAGGCAGGATTATATCAGTGAGGTTATAACACGCATAGATTCTGGCAGATTCTGTGAGTATTTTTGGTGACACTGACCGTTTGTTTTATGTCCGGGATGCCGATGCGAAATACCATCATGGCGATGTGGGCGTCCTCAGATGCCACTGAATTGGCATTGCGCTCTTTCATCCTCCTCTGCTGCTGTACTTGATTGGCTTGCTGTTGGTGTGTGGGTCCAGGATTGGACGAATAGGGGTTTGCTGTATGCCCTGGGTTACCTGGCCGGACCTGTCTGTCCCCAGTGGCACGACCAGCCAGTTTACCTGACTGCCTGTGTCCCTCACCTCTGCCTCCCCGAGACAGGCCTCCGCGCCTGACCTCGTCCACCATCTCCTCTTCATCATCTTCCTCCTCTCCCTCCAGTTCACCATTTTCTTCCTCCTCACCATCTTCATCGCGCTCGTCTTCTTCCATCTCCTCCTCCTCTTCTTCCTCCTCCTCTTCCTCGTCCTCTGCCCCTGGATAGAGATGTCGACTATTTCCCAGCATTCTTTGTTGCTCCTCGTCGCTGGACAGGGGGCTGAATGGCATTGTCATGGCGACAGAGAAGACTGTACCAGTGGCAACACCATCATTCCCAGAGAGACACTTCATGTGGGAAAGAAGGAAGAGAAAACATGATCAAAGCCAAGACAAAGCAAAAACTAGTAAAAAAGTTTGTGAGATGGTTCCTCCCTTTCCATGCCCAGGGCTTTATTTGAAGTGCACCACTCTAATAAACTCTGGTTTCTATGGAAACTGAACATTTCAGTTAAAAACAAACATTACTTGTAACCCTCGTTATTGACAAACACAAATCTCATGCATGTTCAGTTTTCAGAATTGTAGCAAATACCTTGAAAAATAAAGAGCTGCTGAGGATTGCTGTTCCTACGATGCTTGATGGAGGTCAGTTTTGTCAATATTTAAATGTTTTAACTCACATTTAAGAATGTCAACTCATCACAGTATTTGTCAGTCACGATAAGAGCAGACTTGTGTACTATTTAACATTCCTGACCCTTTTTACAGCTGCTTCTGTATCGACTTCTTATTTTGAATTCATAAATCAACCATGTCAACGTGAGATACTTTTGATAAATCACAGCTTTCTTGAATCTCTGTGTTTTTGGAGACACATGTAACACCAAATAATTAGATTTTTAGGAGGCTTTGGGATTCCTCTTCAATCTCCTGTGACCTACTTGAGCGTCACAACCCAGTCTTGGGGAATGGATGAGGATAATCCCTTTTGATTCTGATGATTTGATAACCTTCTGTTAAACTTAATCACTCATTCTAAGACTCTGATATTGGATAAGGAGAATGGAGGCATCTGATGCTACTACAGCTTTAAATCTGTTCAGGCTAGGTGCCAGGTTGTTCTATTTGATACAGAAACATTCGAGGAGTCAACCCTCCACAGAGTTCTGCAGACAGAAACCACACAGACATAAATACATATAATAACTTCTGCTACCTCTGCCATACAAATCTGAACATACTCCAGTGGGAGAAGAAATGCTCTTCCCTGCTGAGAGGTATAGTGGAAAATTTCAGTTACAGCCAACATCATTTTAAAGATGTAAAAGTCATCTTGAATGCAAACTGAGACACAGATTCTATTTTCTAACTCTGCCATATAAATAGCAACAACTGTTCCTCCACAGCCACTCAGGCTAATAATGGTGGGTCATTTAGAAATGATTTACCTAACACTGGGCAAAAAGGATGAAATTCATGCCATGAGATACTGCATTGCCACCACAATATGTCCAACTCTCAAACTAGGCCCATGGATCAACGGTTAAGTAGCTAACATTACCTACTTAGCTCTCACTTTTGTCTTAACAAAGAATTTCATGTTGCTCACCTCCAAAAACAGCGAAACTAATGACCGATCCATGAAGAATAAAATAAGACCAATGTCCCTGTATCTCACCGACATGTTCCATCAAGAATCAGTAACAACTTGAAAGTTGTCATGTTCATCAAAAATACTAATTGCATTCTGCTTGACCAATTATCATACATTGCTATTTTCCAGCACTTAATGGTCATATAGAAACCTCCCCAATTTTGAAGGCATCCAAGAGGACTTTTACATCTTTTGAAGTTATAGGCTACCTGTTGTGACTGAATTTCTCCACTGAATCTCTCAGCAAAAACAGAGAAAACCATTTGTGCTCCGTCTGGAGAACAAATGGGCATGAACTGGGACTCTCTATCAGCTGTTGATAGACTTAAGTCAGACTAGTGGCTGGAAATAATCTTGAAAAAAGTAGCATTTGAACATCTCGAGGGTTGGACTTGGCTCCTAGCTTAGAAATCCTGTTAAACTAAAAGTTATTGAAAGGAATTCTTCTTTGTCATATCCTTGATCAATTTCAGAATTTTCCTATACACATGCAAAAGAAAATCAGTTGAAATAGGCAATATATTGCAAAACAGTTTGGTTTTAACCGTTTCATTAGGTAGGATACAATAAAATGAAGTGGTAGATACACATTATATCTTGGAGCTGTCTAAAACTGTCTGTGTTATCCACAATAACTGAATATAAGCAGACCGTTTGTCACTGAACATCTGTAATATAGACACTTGTAAAGCACAATAGCCCTTCATATGATAAACTATACACTCTCTGGCCCTTGTCATCACCCCAGGAGAGCCAAGAAGCCACTTCAGAGCATCAGTGATGCAGCCCTGTACTCAAATACAAGCAGAGCAAGATAACAGATCTGTCCCTGGTGGCTTCTGGTGGGCTCTGCATGCTGTTTTAGGATTTTCAGCACCACCACATTCTGGACAGCTCCACACAACGCCAAACGAAGTAGGAAACATGAGGAACCAAAGGATCCAGAATAGAATAGAATAGAATAGAATAGAATAGAATAGAATAGAATAGAATAGAATAGAATAGAATAGATCCAGCAGCTCACATAAAATCCACAATCACATCACAACAATAATACGAGTATGTAGAGGTAAATAATAATAAATATAAAACTTACATACTTATATAAAAAGTACTGTGGTAGTAAAGGTAAAATACGATAAAAGATAGAAATGTTAGAATAGGAAAGAATAGAATTTATTGATACTGTGTATGTAGCACAACAAATTTGTACAGAACTGAAAACCGAGGGAAAATTACAAACACAAATCAATACAAAACACATTCAAATAAATGTAAAACATTTGCACTGATGATTTGCTGTCCACATGACTCCGGGGATGAAACTGTTTGTCAGTCTGGTGGGGTCTGACTAGATTGAACTGAAGGCATCGTCTTGAGGGAGCAGGTTAAACACGTGGTGGGCGGGATATGAGGGGTCTCCTGTGATGGCGTTAGTTTTTCTGAGGCAGCAAGATGTGGATATGCTGTCCAGTGAGGGCAGCGGGGGACTTTTGGGGAGTGTTGATAACCTTCTGCACAGCCTCCCTGTCTTCATCTGCGTACCACACACCCAGACAGTAAGATAAGGTAAGATAAGGTAAGATAAGATAAGATAAGATAAGATAAGATAAGATAAGATAAGATAAGATAAGATAA
>JAPQRP010000029.1:28437880-28476200 GCA_037367295.1 Apogon hyalosoma | reverse complement strand
GTCTGATTTTAAGTGTGATGAGATATTTGGACTAGAAATGAGAAAAATACACTTGGTAAGATTTAGATTTTTGCAGTCCAACACTCCCTGCCAATACGTCATATGGACTCTAGTTTGCGCTGAGGTGGTAACTGTACTCACTGAATAAACATCACAAAGGCTAACACCTTCAGACACTTAAATCTCAACCGAACCACACTAGTAACAAGCAGAGGGATACAGTACGAAGTGCAGAAAAAACACTGCAATGAACAGCTGCCACCATTAAAAATGAAGGAAAAACCTGAATTTTAAAACATGTAACACATTAACATAGCTGATGAGTTGTTTTCTGCTTCGATACAAAGCCGACAAATACAGCTTTGTTCTAATCGTCTTCTCCCTTTAAATTAAAGGACTGTTTCGTGGGAAACAAGCATCAATTTCCTGCTTCACTTCAGGTACTGAAAATGCACTGCTGGTAATGATGGCACTTCCCAAAGACCCTGACAGCCTATTTACACCAGACAGAACCATCAGTCTGTTAAGATGAAACAGTTGGAGACACAGAAATGATTAACAGAGACTAAGACAGAGCAACTTACTAAGAGATGGGTGGACAGGTAAATGATAGACGAAAAGGAATTAGGAGAAACAAGAGAGAGGAGGACGCTGAAGTAGGACAGAGCGCAGGGGAGGGCTGTCTGTCCCAGATCAGTCGTTTACCATCGGCAAGAGAGGGAGAAGGAATGAGAGGGAGAGAGAGGAAAAAAGAGGAAAGGAGTGAGAGAGTAAACGAGATGGCTAAATCTGGAGTTATGAACTACATCCTCCCCTGAGCAGCCTCGCAAATATTGAGATGAAACTTCAACTCCACTCCCTACATTTGGGTAAATATAACAAGAGTAAGCTAAGAGAATGTACTGTGAGCTTCTGACAACAATGTTCTGTCACTATGGCAACTTTTCAGCACAACAGTGACTGAACAGAACAACATTAAGTCCAAAAAAAAAAAAAAAAAACAGCACCTACTCCTTGTCTCTTCTTCCCACACCCCTTTGGAAAAGGATTCTGAACATGTATGGCTTAAAATAATCCAATCAATACCAATTAATAAATATTTATGTCCTTTTTCTTCTTATTTAGACAGGTAAACTCAGTTGTGCCGGCAAATCTGCCAAGTGGCACGAAGAGATTTGGGTTCCCTGATCCCTAAATAGGGCTCCAGATGGATAACAATAGCCTTTATTTCAGTACTATAACTAAAGTATGACACCCTTAAATGCTATTTTCCTACTAAAGGGGGCTGAATGGTAATTTAAGTGCATGAAAATCGAGGGTGTTTGTTGGACTTTGACTCTCTTTGCCTCAAACAATATGACAGTTGGTTAATCAACACTTGGACCATTCTCACCTCCACAGGACAAATGAACTGAAAGGAAGTGGAATTCTTCTTACTTCTGTTCTCGGGGGGTTCTAAGTTTTATGTCTTAGATAGAACACATACTTTGTCTTTTAATCTAACTTATTTCTAGCAGATTTTTTTTTTTTTAAGTATTTATGTTCTGTATTTATTGTTGCTGTGGTTGTGACTGTTTCTGTAGAGTGGTGATCGTATTTTGAATTTCCCCTTGGGGATCAATAAAGTAAATCTATCTGTCTGTCTATAATTAATGAAACTTGGTCAAAGTTCTGAAAAACTCCTAACGTTGTGTTCTGTTTCGTTGTTTTCATCATGTGAAGGATTGAAACATTACAAGCATCACACCGAGGGAGCTAGATCACAATACAGGAAAAACAACTATCACAGAAGTAGCTGTGAGACGATAGAAATGAGACGGCTCTTTGATTATAGTGGATTTGAAATGAACACCAAATTTAAAGCCTTGAAATCTTGTGTAAACATACATAATTGCAGCTTACCGTTCCTGGCAAAATGCTAATGGTGTGTAAACAGGAATTCAACAGCAATTAGGCTGTAGTTCCGACAATGAAAAACCATTGCAACAACTATAAATAGGCAAAACCCAGATCAGAATAATGACACCTTTCAGTCTCAAACCAGTCTGAGCACCTGGTTCAGTCGTTGGAAATGTATTCAGTAATGTGCAGAACCGAACTGCAAAGTCATGATGCGTTTAATGTGTCAGACTGATTATGAAAGTGTTTTGTGGAAGCAATGAGTTAGCATGTAAAGGCTGGTTGACATCAGTATGTAATGAGTGTTTTTAAACTTGGAGCACCACTCAGAGCCTGAGTCACGTATCTGTTGCACCAGCGCTTAACAGAACAATCACCACACTTTGACAAAACCACTTCACTGTTTTTTTTTCCTTTTTTTTTTGCATCAATAGTGACTAAGCTTATCTAAATCCACCTGAAAATGGACAGTTTTAACTGATACAAATTGTGCTCGTGGACTGTAGAGTTGGCTTTCTTCTGCGGTGAACCATTTTTTCCATCCTCTAACTCAATCCCTGAGGCAACACATTACATACACAGCATGAATTGCATGTGCATGTTTAAGTTA
Source organism: Apogon hyalosoma (assembly GCA_037367295.1). NCBI lineage: Eukaryota > Metazoa > Chordata > Actinopteri > Kurtiformes > Apogonidae > Apogon > Apogon hyalosoma. Next base: position 28,473,691 of record JAPQRP010000029.1, on the reverse strand, counting down.
CTATGAACGTGTGTGGGCGATGTGTGTCTCCACCTACTGCCACACTGAAAGCAGAAATGAAGTGTCACATCTTTTCCTTCACTCTTGAGCAGCTTCAACAGCAATTATTTGCAGTTTAACTTTCATTTCAGCTATTACGTTGAAATTCCTCTCGCACTCCTCCTGAATACAGATGTAGCCTGTGTATAATTATAAGGTAACCTGTGGGCTGTTGTCAGTAGAGACAAAAGCATTTACAGACAGACTCAACTCAGGTGAGCGATAATGACAGGGGCAGACAAAACACATGTTCCGTGCTGGCGGGATGACCCTTTTGCTTGTAGAAGCAGCTGTTCAAGTGAGAGGACAGCGCTCTGAACATCCGCTATGAAATTTGTCTGCTGTTTAATGTATGCACAAACGCCTCTATCTGCTCTAAAGTGCATTATTTCACACATTTGATTTCTAAAGTGCATCTGTGTCCGTGCTCATCCATGCATACTTTGCTGTAACACACTACAGTCAACGTGCCAGCTTCAACCGAGTGTGATTTACTGGGTAATTTTATGCACTGGTTAGTCTTTTAATATGAACAGTGAGCGGCAAGCAAACCCCTGAGCTGCTGTGTGCACCAGATCATCAGCAATTCTTGGCATGCATGCAAATGTATGTGGGAGGGATTATCAGTTTGACACAATGATGAATCTGAGAGCTGACAAAAAGCGCCTATAAAGCATCTACCTGTATCTGGGTTCCTACTTTACAAAAATGATCTGATAGCCCGTCTTGTCTTCAGCCCATGTAGACTGCTGTCTCCTTTTATTTTATTTTTTTTACTCTCCTACTTTCCCTCTTGTCTTCTCTTCTGTAATGCTGGGATAGTGTATTCATCTGCTGGCATCAAGGAGTAATCCGATGCCAAACACTGCACGGTTTGCCTCTCGTTTGCATCCCTCGCCAGATTCTCTCAGAGCTGTCTTTGCTTTTCTCGTTTCAGAAATATTTAAAGTGTTTATTTTTGTGAATAGCTATGGAACTATTGTTTATCTTTATTTAAGGCCTAGGTATGACATGCACTTACAGGCATGTGACAGAGGAATTAATGTTTCAAATCAATGCAGTAAACTTGAACATGCACTCCCCCTATGACCACCCCTCCCATCCTCTGCTGCACACATATATATATACACGCCCTTTGACTCTCTACAAACATGAAATTGTACTCTCCCGCTGCCTTATCCCCCATGCACATTCCCTTGAGAGAAAAGCAAAGCCAAAAAGACAGAAAACATTCTTACTGTCTTCTACAATCCCTGATGAAATACAGAAATCCCTCCTATGGAAAGACAAGTGGAAAAGAGAGGAGGGGGAGTCCAGCGGTTGCCAGTTGCAAAGAGATAAAGAGTGAGGAGGGGCGAGCAGGAAGATGATGAAGAAGACTGTGGAAAAAAGGGGGGAAAAAGACAAGAAAGGTAGAGGAAAATCACTGCTGCAACACTGGAGATCCCCCTCCTCCACAGCTGCTGCCGCCGCCAGAAGAAATTACAACGTGTCCAGCGTGCTGCTGTACGCCGAGGGATGGAGCATTATCCTGTGCTCCCAGCCCGTCCTCCAGCAGCAGCAGCTCTGTAGTAACACTTCTATCCACTTGGTCCGGCAATCTCCCCATCCCTCACTCGCTATCATCCCCTCCTCCCTCGCTTCAGCATGTTCAGAGCTCCCCTCTCTCTCCTCTGCTCTCTCTCCTTGTACGGGTTGGTTGGTTGGTTGGTTGGTTGGTTTCTCTCCCTCGCCTCCCCCCTCCACACCTCTCTCTTCCTGTTTTCTCCCTCCCTTTCTCTCCCCTCCATCATTACCCAGATACAGGGCATACCCCTCCCTCCCTTCCTCCCTCCTTTCCTCCCTCTCCTCCTCTCTTTCTCTCACGCTATCTTTCCCTTGTCTTTGATGTTTTGGAGTTAGACTCCTAGCTGTGAAAAGAATCTCTTTTTTTTTTTTTCCCCCTTCACAGAACTGAGCAGAGTGGAATCCACCCAATGATGCAGAGATACACACAGACACACATATAAAAGATTATCCAATAATTACCATGCAATGTCAACAAAAACAACAAAAATCAATTAGAGTAAAATCTATCATTTTTAAAGGATTTTTCTGTAATCCAACAATTATTTCCAAATCAAAGATTGAGAATGGCACAGATGCACAGCCAACATGTGTACTCTCACACAGACACAGAAAAAGGAATTAGGAATGAAAGAAATGTGTAGAAGACGATGAGGGAAGCCACTGCTGCAATGCTTATTACCATATATAGAGGGGGGAGAGGGTGTGGGTGGAGAAGGAGCCTTCCACTGACGAGCTGAATTGAATAGCAAATAGAAACGAACTCTATAATGCCAATCAGGGCTGAGAGAAGCATGTCAAACACCATGCTAGCTTTGATGAGCTAACACCCCTTTAATAGCAGGGGCCGAGTAGAGTGGGGGTGCACCATCCCCATCATGTTTATTTAAAAGGAAAACTGCAAATTAAAAAAAAAACATAGAAAAACATCTGATTGACATTCACAGATTGTCTGTCAGAAGTAGCTGTGGATCTTCCGGTGACATGCCCTGGCACAAACCAGAAAACCATCTGCTGCAGAAATTCCCCACTCGGTAAACTGTCAGGGAACAGCTGATGTTACAAGATCGAGCGCAAAAATATCACTAGTCTATAAGATGGTGATGAATGATAAATGAAGGATCTAAGGGCAAGCTCTGTATCAGACTGTTTCACATTATAACATAATCCAAAATGTCATTAGATGATGATAAATCTTGCAAACCTTTTGTGATTTATTTTTCTTGTCTCTTCAATGGCTGTGATCAAATTTTAATGTAACTCTTGCCTCATGTTCTTTCCGTCTTAAACAGTCTGACATTTAACTGGATATTCATGTGATTTTAAGTCTGACAATTTAGTGCTGGTGCAGTATATTTAGTCTTTGGGGTTACTGAGATACAAAAAATGATCTTTTCATTGTTTACAGATTCCTCCTCTTTGACATCATTGCTATTTATAATGTTAGGATGTGACTAAATACTTGTACTCGACTGATGTACCTTGCTTATATGTATCTATGCATCTTCACTTCTACTCCATTACATTTCAGAGGGAAATATTGCACTTACTCCGCTACTTTTTTGACAGCTTCAGTCACTTTTACGTAATAAAAAGTAAGCGCTTATATAACACGATGCAGCACTTTTCTACCCAATAGCCGACAATTTTAAACGACAACATTAAAAAGCTCTTACATGCTTTCTTTAGTGATAAGTAGAGGATAATGTCCAGCAAAATAAACCCCTTCAGTGATGTTTGGTTTACAATAATAACTTCACAGTACTTTATCGTGTTTATTAACTGTCAACTTATTGAATAAATAAAGAATGGAACAAAAATGTGTTTAAATGATCTTTAATGGTTCAAAAATTATTTTATTGCTTCTAATAAAAAAAAGCTGGCATTTATCAGAACTGCGCATAACACAACTGAGTGATGTACAGATATTCAGAAATTATCAATAAATACTGACAATCCCATGTAATAAACCCATTGAAAGGAGCCTCCATAATCATATAATGGATACTGAAGGTACATTTTGCTGATAATATATCTGTACTGCTACATGAGTAAGATTTTGAAACTTGTAATTATGCTTTTTCCACCTTAGCTATTCTGTCAGTAGCATTTTCTGTCCTTTTTCATGTTATGTTTTACATTTAATTCAACCCAACGTGGACCCTTGGGTTGAATTGATGCCTCCTGCCTATACAAGTTATGAATCCTTTGTCCAGATTGCCCCTTTTTACACTTGCGGATCTACAATCACAGCCTGGTAGTAAATATCACATTAGATACCAAACAAATCCCACCCTGCATTTTCACATGAAATCAATGCCAAGTCATGGCATCAAATTGCCTGCAATAGCGAGGCAGTCTGTGATTCAACTCAAAGGTTACACTGATAGGAAATCCCTGACATCTCAGCTCTTGAAATTAGCATGAATAACTATAAATATCACCATCCTCTCCCTCATTTTCTCTCATCACATTCTATCCATTAGCTCCAAGCTGTGCAGTTAGAAAAGGATTTTAATGAAAAGGTATCTCGTACAGCAGGAGTTGTCCTCTTCTACAGTGACCCATACGGCAGTAGCTTTCTCTGTACCGATAAAGGAATTTCATTGTTTGATCAAACAGTTTTTTGTTGTTTTTTTTAAATTAAATTCACATTGATTGGTCAGCCTGTAACTGCCAGCACTACTCCTTTGACTGATTGAATCTTTGGGAGCATGTGTTTATAAGGTTTTGTTGATCAGGCTTAAGCACAGCCAATATTATTAATTGGATGAGAGTCAAAAGGTTGTTGCAGTAAGCTAAAAGAAATTGCTGTACTTCATCAAAATGACACAAGACTGCAGCTTGTACAAAGAAATGAGGGAGTCACCTTAATAGAAGCGTCAGACTTTATAAAAATAGTCATAATAATGATAAGGGCAATATTTGTGTTTGAGCAGTGGGCATATTTATGCAGCCATCTCTGTCAGGTACACAGGGTTTTGTTACAGTCATAATAAACACTACTGCACTGACACCTCAACCAGTAGCTGGTCTTCATAGCTGTACTTTCCGTCACCTGGGAAATAATGTGCAATGCTATTACACCTTCCTAAAGCTCTCTGCTCTGAATTTGCTCTCTGTCGGCTAGCCTCCATCGGTCTTGCAGCTTTGCTTTTTACACATTCCCTCTAGCTAAGCTTGTTTGTCAGGGACACAGAGTTTGTGTGGTTCACTGTGTGACTGCTCCGCTACTGGTGGTGATGATCACGGTTAGAGTACCTCACATTCATGCAAAATCCAACAGCAATGAAACAGTCAGCCATTTTACAGACCTACTCCTACCATGTAATGCTCATATCTCATAACAGATTTACTCCTGGACACGGAGTCATGTGGCTACACAAATGTACATGTAGTTAAGGTTTAATGGATATGTGATGTACACAAGAGTAAGACAAGAAATGGGTGAGGTGTCTTTATGAATTATGAAAAAACTGGAAAATGGGAAGTGAAATGGGGAGTGAAAATGGGAAGAAAATACACTATGCATGTATTTTATATGAAGCAGACCTGCATGAAGTAATGCATTTCAAAAAGAGACCAAACACACTGTCATTGTGCTAAAAACAGAAATCAATGTTGAATGAATGGCTGTGTAAATCTAATATTGTAGCAGCAGAAGAATAGTGTCATTTTCTGTTCATTTGGATTTTCTCTCCTTTTAACTGTACAATTTCCAAGACACCCATTCCCTCATTGGAGGAGATTATCTCCCTCTCTTACCATCCTCATTATGAGAAAACTGTTATACTTGGCATCGGAATTAACTGCTCAGCTGCTACTGAGAGCTAGAAAAGCAGAAGTAGGTCAAATGGTGGAAAAGATGTTGAGGACAGAAGAATGAAGGGGGAAAACTGCATGAACGTCGGATAGGATGAAAGCATAGGTAGAGGGGGGAGGTAAAGCTGAGCACTGATGCAGGGGGGTGAAGGGCTGCCCCGAGCTTTGAAATTAACCTGCCAAAAACATAAAACCAGAATAAAGTAGCTGAATAAAGAAAGCCTCATTGCAGAGACGAGTCTTTAGAACTTTAGCAAACTGAGAATTACAATATTCTTTGTGCACTTCACTGTATGGTTGAAAAATCTGAATTTACAAATGGGGAGCAAATGTGAATTTATCACAAAAGCAAACTTTAAAAAGCAGAATACTGACTTTATTTGCAAGGATTATTTTTATTATCAACTGATCTGCCTAGTATTGTCCTGAATAATTGTAAATGTAAAACAAAGGGACTTCTTCACTCTGCTGGTTTTCATTAAATCACACAAAACCAAAAATATCATGTGTAAAGAGGTAAATGTGTAGCTGAAAGATATGCAGAAATTTGAATATAAAACTATTCCAGAAGTTATTTTTACTCTAATATGACTCGATACTATTCAAAGAAAAACACACAGAACCATTTTCACACACCCACTTTGGTTGTAGTGGCAGAATTTGGAAGATAAAAAAAAGAACATTGAGAAAATACAAAAAGAATTAAATGTCTTTAATGATATAGGCTACATTTGTACATTTCTACAGCAGACTTTCAGTAAGACTAACTGCCAATTTAAAAAGAAGTATTACCTCTAAAAACTGAACATGTGAACAGGATTGAATGTCAAAGAATTCAACTTAAATACTTGATGTAAATATGCAGTTCAGTATTTTGTCCCATTAAATAATAAAAAACATCTAATAGTTTGCACAATCAATGTGAAATATAAGTTACATTAAAGCACCATTTCAAGAATGAGGATATTAAAATAAATAATTGGCCTTTCCATATCAAGACAGTACAATTTCATGATAATAATGCAAGGCTGTCATGAGGGGACTGCTCACGTGACTTCTACAATCAACAGCAAATAACTCTGGTTACAATATAAACACGTATAAATGTGTAACTCCATCTGCAACATTAAAATATCAGAGTAATTTTGTAGGTGATGCACAACTTATCCTTCTGTTCCATCTGTGAAATAGCCGCTAATCTCTAGAAAAAAGGATCAAAAAACTGATAGGTGTGGGTTACTCAGTCAAAGATTGTCACTTTTCTGATGTAACATAAAATGTTTCTATTAAATAGTTGGGTGTACTCTCATTACAAAGATCTCATGTTGTACTATCTCTCAATACATGAAGCACAACTGGCCAGAAAATCATATTGCATTTTCTCCCATTCACTCATCCATATCAGTTACTAGAGAGAAACTGCAGTTCATCATGCTGTCTTCGCCCAGTAGAGTTGTCCTACAAGATATATCATTTCATGTCTGAAAATTATTTTACTGTACACAGTTCATGCACAAGCCTTTCGTTTATGCAACAATGACTAACAATCTTAAATCTGGCATAACAACAGTCACACCATAAGGTACAACAACACGATACCTTACTCTGGTCCCTCGAGACCAGCCTCCCCAACGCATGCATGTACTCAGACCCACACACACAGTAAGAACTGTGAGTATAAAAACAAGGGTAGACTGTTTAAACAGGTGCTTCAAAAAGTCACAATAACATATCAAAGATGGAGGCACAAAGCTGCCTTTAAAACCAACCGATACAAGTACCAGCAATCAAAGACTTCTGTCCCTACAAAATTCATACAGCTATGTTACAGTACAGTATTAGGGCTTCTGACATTTACAGGGCAAGTAACTTCTAGGTAAATATGTTCAATGCTTGGTTTTCTGTACGTTTTTTTAAATTTGGTATTCTGAGCAAATTGAAGCGGATCTTTAAATTAAAAAAGAAAATAATCATACAGTAGTTAAAACACATTGATACACGCGCTACACATACAACCCTGTACACGTGACTTCTAAATTAGCAGTTCATCAATATTATTATTTAGAAAAAGATCAGTCAATCAGAGGGCATTAATAACTGATAAAGTACTACTGTGAATTACAATGTTTACAAAACAGGTTTCGGCAGATGCTGCTTAATCCGCCTTGAGTAAAAACAGCATCCAAATGTAGTCTGTAAAATCAATCTGAATACTGCAGATCTAAGTCTACTGTGCCATCAGTCACCACTAATCTCACCCTTTTGGGCTTTGTTGAACCCACGGAATGAGATGTTGAAACAGGTCCGTAATGTGTTGCGCCGTGATGCTCGCCAGGCTGGCATGGTTGCTGCATGTCCTTTCTGCAATGTTCGTCCTGGCCTTTGAGTCCTGAAAATCCACCCAAGGAGAACGCTGCTTGGTTTGACAGCTGAGGTCCACAGGGCTCCAGAACCAGCCGCCCTTGGGTTCCTGAAGGTTCCATCAGGCAATGATAGGTGTAGTTTGTGGGTCCTAAGCCTGGGTAACCCTCAGCCCCATCCCTGAGACCTAGGGTTAATGAATGATCACCGCTGAAGTTCAGTACATAGGGAGGACCTTGGTAACCATAAGGGAAAGAGGCTGAAGACTGACTTTTGTTTGCTGGTGCTGGCGTGGCAGGAGGAGTACTGGTGACCACTTGGGGGCTGTTGTGCTGTGACATGGGGGAAAGAGATGAGCCAAAGCTGAAATCAAACGGGTCTTGTTGAGTGTAACATGGCTGGTGCTTGTCTGAGGTCGACGGAGTGGGTTTTTCCTGTTTCATATTCTTGTCTTGCATTGCTGAATAGCTCTCTTTGCTCGGAAAGAAGAAGGGCCTCGGTAGCGCTGAAAAGTTTTTGTATGGCATAGTTGTCTCGCCGGTTTCATTTTTCTCAGATGAGAGCTTACTTTTACTAAAAGACTGAGGGAGGGAAGTGTTGGCTTTGTTAAAATGTGTGTTGGACCTGGTGGGATTGCTGGAAGAGATGTGTCCCACATCCTTTCCAGAGGAAAACCCTTGAACAGAACTGTTATCTTTGTGATGACTGTCTGTGGTAATAACTGGTTTCTGTTGGATCTTCTCAACAACGCCAGGTTTTGCACAAAGTGTTTTGGGGCTACCAGTATCTTTAGAAGGTGCGCTGTACAAGTCCTGACTCTGGTTTCCCCCCTGAAACTTAAGCACCCTGTGAATAACTGTGGAGGTGTTTTGTTTTTCATGGTAGTTGAACGGATTGTCAGGTTGATTGGGATTTTTCACAGTGAAGAGTTGAGGAGAGAGAAATTTGTTGGTTATCTGCGAATTCTGGACGGTTTTCGGCAGGCTACTCTGATGCACATCTCTAACTGTGTTTGTCTGATTACTTGTAAAAGGCTGTGATTTATTAGGAATGCTCATGCGATGGAAAGGGCCCTGGGTTTTAAGGTTCGATACCACTTTTGATTGGCTGGAGCTCGGCTTGACATTGAAGGAGGACTGGGCCAAAGCACCAGAAGTTTGAGATGTAACTGATGCTGGTGCACAAAGCAGTCGAGGTTTGTTTACAACAGAGGGGGGCTGAGGTTTAGGATCCTCTCTGGACCTCATTCCTGGGTTTTTACTAATAACTCGATCTTTACCCGTCAAGTCAGAGTTAGTGAGAGATGCAAAATTAAAATTGGGCGGAATTCTGTCTTTGGAGCTATCCCTTGGTTCACATTCCAGAGGAACAGAGTCACTTTTGGAAGAAATCAGACCAGGAAAAAACTGCAAATCCTCACTGCTAAAGTTATTTCCTGGACTGGGAGGGCCAAGGTATGGCGTTTCAGTGGTCCAGGTATCAGCAGGGCTGTGAGACAGTGGACTGCTGAAAGGATCTGTAGGTGGATCCAGCGAACACAGATCTGATGGAGAGGATGGAAGTATATTCTGTGGCTGGTAGTACCCCTCGAAGTTTAGACACTGAAAGTCCAGAATGTCATCACAGCAGTTTGTGAAGCTGGGCTCACCTGAAAGCATGTTATCTGCCGTTGTGAATGGAGGAGACTGGGACGGGGGCTGGATGACAGAATTAGAAGTACTGGAACAGGCTGTTGGCTTTTCCAAAGTCTGCGATGAACACAAGCCCTCAGAGAGCCTGGAGAGACTGTTGTCAATTTGTTGGAGAGTGTGACTAAGACAAGTGGTGGGTGTTTCTACAGGCCCACATTTGCGCGTTCTCTCCATTTTGTGCCTCTGTTTCCTTCCTCCGCTGTTTATCTCTGACCTTTCGCTGATTCTCTCCACAGCTGAGGATATAACTTCAGTTTTATTGTCATTAAGAGGGGAAGACAAAGTCAGTGGTGAAAGCGACAGGGAGAATGATGGGTGTTCAGCTTTCAAGATGCTGTTCGGTTTCTGGGATAGGCACTCTTCTTTGGGCTTGCTAAAATCAAGCGGCCCCTTATTTTGTTTCACTGATGCGTGGCCTTTCACTTCTGCCTTGACCTTGGACTCTACCTTCAGCTCATTTTGTGTGGGTTCCTCGTTCTTGTCGTCCACCTCCCAAATATCCTCTGTCCTTCTGCGTAGTTTAAGGACTGGTAATGGATGACCATTTGCATCCAATTCAGACTCTAGTTTGTATTGAGGCCCTGATTCCAACCCACAGCAGTTCTTTGCAAAGCGATCTTCTATTTTAGGTTCCTTCACTACCTCGGATAATGTTTCACTTTCATTTTTAAGATTCTCTACTTTTTCTGGCATTCGTTTAACTCCTGTATCAACAATCTTATCATTGCTAGCTTCAGGAGGTTCAAATAAGTTCTTAACATTTTTTAAGTCTTCGTCCTCAAATTTTGTGTCTGTACATAAATCTGTACCTGGCCTTTCATTCATTTTGTCACCTCTTTTTTTCATGCGATGCAATCTGTTCTTAGATTTCATACTCGCCTGCACATGAGCTCGAGCTGCTTCCATCTCCATGTTTAAAAGTGATACAGAATCCATGATGGCTTTAAAAGGATCACATGCCCCTGTGTCATCTCTCTTTTCTTTTTTTAACGTGATATTTTCCGATGCAGAATTTTCCATCTCCCACATTTTACCTGCCCGCCTCTTAAAACGAATCTTAAAATTGTGGCCAGGCTTTATGTCCTCCAAACAGCTTAGCTGGAGTGGTACAAATCCTCCCTCATCTTCCTTTATAATTTCATTTAGAGTTGATTTTCTATTGCAGTGCTCTTGAATTTTAACATGTTGTTTGTCCTCTGTAAGGTTATCACTTGCTTGTGCCTGACTGATGTCGTCTTCATCTTGTTTGATTAATTTGCATTTTCGATCTCTTCTCAATAAATGGCTGTGCTGAGGTTCACTCTGAGGTCTGGTGCGCAGCACTCTGTGAAAGGAATTCTGTTTAGTGATTTTTTTAGAAGTCAACCTCTGGAGTTCTGTCCTCCTAAATCTGCATCTACCATCTTTTTTCGTCTTGCTACTGTCTCCTGAACCTGGTGGAAGGCCGTGCTTTAGTGCTGCTACTGACCTTAACTCAGTGTCTTCTTTAGAAGCTTGATCTGAGGCAGAAGTCAAACACTGCTCTGCATTCACTTCCACAGAGCTGCGAAATGTACGTTTCTTCAGAGGTATGTTAGACTGTATATGCAGCTGTGAATTTATATCAGCCTGCAGATTAGCTTTTGCTGAAACTGGCAGCCTATGAGGTAGAGTGTTGGGGCAGGCTGCTGGTTGGTCGACATGCCTCTGTTGTGACTGAAGTTGTGGGATGTTTTCACTTAACTCGGTTTTAACGGTAGCTAGAACTTCCTTCCACACATGTCCCTTGGGGCCTTGTTTAACTCCTGCTCTCTTTTTTGTTGCTCTAGACCTGAACTTTCGTCTCCTCAGGATCCCACGCTGTGGTGGACACCGGTAACTACCTTCATTTATTTTAGTATGTTCTTCCTCAGCACTGTGGTTTTTTGTTTCTTTGGAGGCTAAAGTACATTTCTCATCTACAAAGGATTTATCTTTTCTGAGAATATCTGATAGCAGAACCTTTGCTTGCTTAATCACAATATCATCTTCATGCCTACTCTCTGGGAGTTTGCTAACACTCAGAGGAAGTTGGTCTTTAAATTCCTCTTTACGACCAACAGCATTATTTTCAATTAATGGGATACCATTTTGTCCCTCAGTTTTTTCACCAGGTACAATTTTACATCCGGACTGTTCAAGTTTGTCCTGGGCACTATTACTTTGTTGTTTTGTGCCAATGGATGCATTTCTTTTTTCTTTCTGCCCTTCAGGTTTTTCTTGAATATTGTCCTGCTGCTCTTTTTCTTCTTCTGACACTGTCTGTATTTCAATAACCTTGTCGTCCCCCTTTTTTTCACTGCAGGTTAAATCTTCCACAGTTCCACTCGAATGTTGCTTCCTTACATTTACCTTATCAACGGCCTTGAAAAACATTTCCCTAACCCCTCTGTTACCTTCAGCTGAACAAATCTCTGAGTTTCCTCCCTGCTTCTGCTGGGATCTGGATGCCCTTTTTTCTGACTGTACAGTTACACTATCAGATTTAGTCCCCTGATTCTGCCTGCTCCTTCCTCTTAGCTCAACTCCTACTTTCCTGTTGTCAGAGGACATTTCTGCATTTAGATTTTGTGGCACTGATAATCTTGTTAGGCTGACTGTAAGGTATTGCTTCAGTGACAATAGTGGATTGTCCCCAGCTTTCTTTGATCCCTCTGAGACACTCAGAGGGATCGTTTCGGATAGAGATGGAGTGCTGATGGTCTTGTGCTCGCTTTCCTTGGTAGCTGGGTTTTCTACTGTGTTAGAAGATTCTTCGCTGCTGATCTTGCTGCTTTGACTTTCTATGATAGTTTGTTCCATATTTCCGTGTTTGATTGCACTGCAGGTATTATCAAGCTCAGTAGAGTGACAAACATTTGTAGTGTTAGCTCCGTTATCTGTCTCTTTTGTGTGTGTAAGCACTGAGAGAACCCTACTCCTTGTTCTTGAAGAGGTCCTCAGATGAGGGGCCTGCCCATCCACCACCTTGACAGACTTCTCATCAATGCCTGTGCTACTTAGTGTTGGTCTGCATTTCTGGTGAGCCGATACAGGGGAATTAAGAGTAAAAGGTTTCAAGTTTACTTCACCAGTCACTTTATCAGAGCTGATATTTTCCGCACCCGTCAAATTCAGTTCACTCAGCCTCTTATCTCTTGGCTTTACTTCCTCCAGTTGTAGTAGCAAAGCCCTTTCTTTGCTCTTTGGATCCTTACAATTAAGTAAAAAATCCACTGTGTGGCGCCGTACTCTGATTCTGAGGTCCTTCAGTGGAACTTGGGACAAAAGTGGAACTGTGTGCCACCGTTTGACTGCAGAGGATTTCAATGGGCGCTTTCCTGATCGTCTGTGCTTTTCTCGTCTCCACCTCTTTGTCTGATTCAGTTTTCTGTTCTTCAATGCATTTCTCCTCATCTGCTGGGTAAAGGAATTCCTGGAGGGAATGGCTATGAATGGAAAACAACAACAAAGAAACAGTTCACTTAGGCGGCTCTGTACAAAAGCATTTCTCCTGCTGAGTGTATGTTTATTCAACATATGCAATGCATAATAAAACTTGAGTTACTTCAATATACGAAAACACAAAAACTGTATTATGTACACTCATGACACTGGTTTTAAAAAAAGCTATTCATAAGCTGCAATCTGTGTGACAGAGCCAAGACCCCATGCTAAGATTTGAGGATGGAAACCCACAGTCACAATGTAATTCAACTGATAAATTCATGAAGTTGCCTTCTAACTTTTCTCCTTAAAGTGATACATTTACAGCTGAGCAGATGCTGTGGCAGAATGAACCAAGCTTGTACTTGTGATATTGAAAAAAGGTGTGGGACAAATGCTCTGTGTTCAGCGTGTAGAAAGACAAAACTGACAGTAAAATATATCAAGCTGGTTGAACAGATTTTCTGTGTACGTGAAGCCACCAATCATGTCTACTGCGGAAAATAAACAACAGCAACACTATGACATGTTAAAAATGGGGGGATTCTTCCCATCCCATTAATTGTTTAGTTTGTTTTAAACAACTCTCCATCAAAATGAAATATGAGTACACAATGCAGGGTCCTAGAATCCTTAGAGACTAAAGACCATGTGGGGCTTAAAGAAAATGGATTGTTGGTTCCCACATCAGTAAATATGAAAATTCTTACTAACCACCTAACCCTAAGTTGTCGTTAGGGTGTCACAATGTTGAAATTTTTGTTCACTATTCACTGCCATATTAATGACATGATATCACTATTGAAATTTTATCTTTTTATGTTCAGTCTTTGCCACTATTGTAGTATAAGGCTAATATAAATACCAATATAAAACCACGTTGTGAAAAAAAAAAGGAAAAAAATTTACTAACTGATCAAAATGATCAGTCGGCTCAAATAATTAGGATCAGGTGATTATGTAATAACTGCAAAAGGCTATCTTGTGGCCACAGTACAAAGTACAGTACACAGTTAAAAAAAAATATATATATATATATACAAGTGAAAAAAAAATTAAGAAACTGTGACCAAATCTTCTAGGTTTATTCTTTTTCTTCTTATCATTTATGTGTGCTCTGTTTTGTTTGATGTGCCTTTATTTAATATTGGATAGTCTTTATATAGCACTCAGTCTACTATAAATTCCCATTTGTTTCCAACAAGTGACACAAATGATTTAATTACCAGTAAAAACTGACTGGATTATATGAATTGTTTTTGTTTCTTTATTTTTCTTTTTTCCAGATCTAAAATGATGCAGTGTTTTTAAGTGGAGCTTATTTAAAACAATAATTTTTTTATGTCAATAAAACTGAAACTGCACCAAGCATTTGCATTTTGAAAGTAGATATAAACATACAACTTAACTCTGGAATATCACACAACTTGATTAAAGCCGCTGACTTCACTTTCATATGCCACAGTTTGCACACAGAAACTCCATTTTGAGCAGAGTAAATTTTGATGAACTGGTTATATCAATTGTCCTACTGCCTCTTAATTTCGCAGTGTACTTTACCACTGCACTGATGAACAGACTGGCAGGATTATAAAAAGCTGTTACTATTGAAATTAGTGCTGTATAATTGTGTTGTATCTCTAATATTCCCATTAGCTATGCATAACATCTGTGGTGCTGAAAGGGATGCAATCAAACTATCAACAGAGATCTTGTGTTTAATCAGCCAGCAGTCAATATTTATTGCTAATTTTATTTTAACAGTAACATTTAACAACCAGCATTTACTGCTGGGTTATTTTGTTTCCAACTTTTGATGATTTTCATAAATGAAGTGAGAAAATATTTTGGAGGAGAAAATCATTAAAAGGTTACCTTTAAAAATACCTGAGTGTATTCCTGGTATTATCGGCCGTGTAGAAAGGTGTCCCTTCTCTCTGTGTTGACGGAGATATCTTTCTCTCAGGCGATATTTTTGGCCCACAGGGTCTTTTGTCTCCTCACAGTCAGGCTGTTTTCCTCTGTGTTTGAAGTGGCCCTCCCCTTTCCTAAATTCCAGTAAAAAAATTCAAAATAATGAGCAAGTTAGAGGTTTTTAGTATCAGATAAATAAAAACGTTGGCTTTGTGCTGCATCAAGGAAAATGTCGGATCTAACGACAGACACACCTCTCACAGGTGCAGCATTCACACATTTCATTTCCTTCCCCAAAAAAGCTGGCGCCATAATAACACGTGATCTCCTCCCCAGGTGAGATGGGTCGAATCACTTCCACACAGGCAACATTCTTTTCACTGGGGACAAACTGGGTGGGTTAAAAAAGGAAAGGGGGAGAAAAAAGCAAGAGACAAAGACAAAGGTTAGTTTACTCATGGGAGATAACACCACTGAGTATTTGGGTAACAGATGGAGAAGAAATTATTCTCAGTTTAAATCTGTAAAATATAAATCTTTAAATTCAAAAACTCAAACATATAACAAAGCTGTACACTATTTTGTAATATATGTGATAAAGAAATATCTCCAATTACCTTGCAGTTTGGTTTGCAGTCTTGATTGCAGACAAACACAGACATAGTATAAGACAAACAGAAAAGTGTATGTTATTAATTCAATTCACAGCAAAGAAAAAAAAAGGTTCATCAGTTAGACTATGCTCAGTTCATTTTGCAAAGGCTCAGAGGGTAAGCTGATTAACTCTCAAACAATATTAAAAGATCTTGTCAGCTGCCCAGTGAGTGTCTTAACTCAAGCTCAAGTTGGACCTTTTGAGCACATTATATTTCAGTTCAAAATATGGAGCAGCCCAGTGTGTGAGGAGCAAATTGCTTGATGTTATCTGTAACGACCTCAATCGCAGATACAGTAATGGAATTAGAAATGAAATAATGATATTATATATCAGGCAGCTATTGATTTGTGAGTGGTATGTTGTTTATGACACAGAGCCAACTGTGATTTCAAAATATATTTACCGTGACACATTAAACAACACATTTTCTCATTGGCACACAATTTGGTTAGTGAAACTGTCTTTTTTTTAATGACCTACATAAAATTTTTGCATTTTATGAAGTTGAATTTTGTCTCAACTAATCTGTATGGGTTTGTGAGTTAATGTTATAGTTATACAATTGTGTAAGTTACACTTAGGAATCAATTTGCAAAGATTTTACACAAAGAAAAAGAAAGAAAAAAATCCAATAATGGTCAAAAGACTCAAACAGACTTAGGGTATAAAAGACTTAAGACAATTGGAGATGACAGAAATGAACATTTGATTGAGAATTTCATCTTCTGCTGCTTCTCCCCCAAGCACTTGAGC
The DNA here is from genome assembly GCA_037367295.1 of Apogon hyalosoma. NCBI lineage: Eukaryota > Metazoa > Chordata > Actinopteri > Kurtiformes > Apogonidae > Apogon > Apogon hyalosoma. Next base: position 28,457,443 of record JAPQRP010000029.1, on the reverse strand, counting down.
TAACATCAACAAATTTTCGGATTTCTTAATGAGAGAATAGAGCTTACTTGACAAATAATGGGCATCTCAATAATTTTGAGCATACGAATTATAAATATATTTCTCTTTACATGTTTGACTTGATATTTTGTAGGTACATAAAATGGTAATATTTACAAAGCAGACAGTAGGACTCTATAATTAAACGTTTTATGTAAACATACAGTATTTCTTAGAGTATCTGCGGTTTGCAACAATGAGAAGTAAATTGCTACTTTGGATAATCTTTGCAGACATTTTGATAGCAAACTGTGTCTTTAAGAATTTGATCCTAACAGGTGAAAACCCTCTAGGAATCAAACACAGTAGCAGGTACTCCTATCTGCTATGATCCACTATAACAGTTTTAAACAGGGCATGTGCAAGCACACTTACACAGGGAACAAATGACTCATGTAAATAAATAAACTCACCATGGTTAATGAAAGCTGCAGGCCCAAGCCAGAGTTGTGCACAGCGCTTTCGTGTGGAATACATCACACTAAAGTCATTGACTCCTGCTCTCAGCACGGCACTGTCAGCAGGGCTCAGCTCTGCTATGCAGCCCAGCAGGACCTCCACTCGCTCTCCTACAAACCTGTGGAGCAACAAGTCAAGAGTCACAATTAAAATAGAAAGAACGTACAGGCTTAAAGGCTGCACTGAAAAATACAATAGTAAAGACATGAGTGATTACCAATGTCTTGTTGAGGTTATCTTTGCACCATTGGTCTCTGAAGAGTATCTGTCACATGATTCGATCTTGACACCGCTATCCAACAGAAAGGCACTGAGGTAGCGATACACCTATAGATATGGAAGATGGCTTAGACTGTGGCTGACCAACCACACAAAATGAAACATTTTTTATTTATGTAATTTTTCTGCCATACAATACAGAGTTCTTTGTGGCATCACTGTCTATAGAAGTACTTCTCATTCCAAAATATCAACCTACATGTTGTCTCAGCAACTCCTGTCGATGGCTTCCCAAAGCATTAAAGTAGTCACCAGCCAGCTCACCCACCGTCAGTGCCTCATACGTGGCACTGAAGTCATGTGTACGCTGAAAGCGCAACAGGGTCTCTTTGAGATTACCCCAACGCCGGATCTCAGGTGGTGGACTACAATGGAGAGATTGCATTAGGAAAAACTGGAACAGACATATGGAAAAGCCTAAACAGAGTCTGTTTTTGCTAATAAAAATAGTTTTACTATACTTGAACACAGAGCTCTCACAGAAAAATAATACCCATTTTCACACATTTAATTACCTTGCATATACTGTATATTGTAACTTATAAATAAGTAAATAAATACATGGTTTGATAAATGAACACTATATTTAGCAGTTATTTTTATTATAGATTTGTCCAGCTACATGAAAATGGTCTTGCCTCCAGCAACACCCATGCACTGTAGGCAGTGTGCATTTATCACAGCATGAGGAAAACAAATGTGTAAGTAGTTAGACTGTTATAAAAGTTATCACATGTACTCCAAATGTTGTTTAGAAATACGAAGTAATTAAAAACACATAATTCAGGTGTAAACAAACAAAAAGCACAACAGTACTCTGCTCACCTATCTTTTAAAGTTGTATTTTAGTAACGTTACAAAATAATTCCAATTCACACAGCTTCTTGGTCCCTCTGCTTTTATAGACTTACTGTGAAATACCACATACCCACTGCAACAAACACCTTAGACTTAACAGTAAATATAGTTAACAGTAAAACAGTGCTTTACTATCATAAATAAATGTTTAACTTGTGTTTGTAAGGGCAGACTATGGTGTCACAACAAACTCCTACACGCTCCACATAAAACACACAGTGAGAGAAGTAAGGAACTTTACCTGATGTTCATTTTGTGGGTGCTGAAACCCAGTAGTGGGTCCAGCACCAAACTGGTGGCCAGATCATCGGTCTCACACAGCTCCTTCACACTCATTCTAGTGCATCCGTCCATTGCCTCCCACCATCAGCATGCTGTAATCACACAGGTTAAATAAAATACAGTGACAACAGCAAATCACAGTCACTTCTGCGTTTTGCAATCGAGCGCATCCATCCATCTGCAAAAGTCATAACATTAGCGTAACAGTTGCTTGCGTACTCGCTGAAGTTGGCCCACAGCCCTGTCGTTCAAATTCGATCTACATCTGCTTTTAACGTACACAATATCGTCCGAGCCCCGCAATATGTTGCATAAGTCACTATGCATTAATATGCAGAGCTCAGCATGTCAGAAAATACGACCGAATTTCAGCTGAGAAGTAGAGCAGCTAACATGAAGGCATCACTTAGCGTTTTGGAGCTAGCTAACGGTGTATGACTGCAGTAGATCCGACAAGAAAAACAGGTACTGAGAGGCGATATATGAAACAATGCGCTATCTTACTTTTCCACAGTGGTTCAAAAGCATACCTGGGAGTCTTTTGTAGTCAACGAAAGTATCGTCAGATAGACAGTTGATCGCAAGCTGGTCGCTTGCACTGGCTCTCTTTCGTCCTGGACAGAGGGTTAGCTTAGCTACACAACCAGTTAGCTTTCCGCCGTCTTGCTGGCTAGCCCGGCCAGCAGCCTAGGAAAATGGAGTCTCCTCCTCACCTCTGGAATTTGACGGCTTTCTCACGATTGCAAAAGTCAGTTTGAATGACAAAGAGCGAAATGCGCCACGGAAGAAGACACACTGTCGAAAGATGTAGTGTTAGATATTATTTACAGCGCTAATTAGCTTTGCAGAAGGCTTTCCTGGTAGCAAAAGTTGATAAGCGACGTTCAGTGCAACCGAACTGCAACAGTACACGCCCACAAGACGTGCTATTGGCTGTGATCAAGGTCAGTTTTGGAACTTAAACTGGGTAGTAGAGGTTATAAAATCTGTGATTGGTTGGGCTGTGTGGAGGCGGGGTTTTCTCTGGGTTTACTGTGTTGATGGAGAGTGGAGGTAAGGATCGCTCCTAGTACAGCGGCCTCTGTTTGGCATCGGGAGAACGTGTCGCAATGTTACTCACACGAACAGCAGTAAGAGTAACGTTGTACACAACAGGGTAAATACTTACAAGCCTGGAGCGAGGAGCTTACACGCTCAGTCGAGCTACGCTCCGCCTGCCTGTCCTAGTGAAATTAATCAACGGCACTTGCGAATATAATTCATCAATGAGTTTTTGATAAATAAACACATTTGTCTAAATCTGCGCCCGCATTGCTACTAGTCTGTAACAGTTTTATATTTGAATTATTCATCATCACAAATGTAGATGTGATATCACTTTACCATTGTATGTGGGAATTTCGAAATGAATGCATACATATGGAATGTTTTTATTATTATTACTATTTTTTCATTTTGGATAGCTGATACTAAAATAAAAGAACGAATGGTATTGTAGATCTCTGCATTGGGAGTTGTTCTCAGTAAGAATTCTGTTTTTGCAGATATCCAGAATGTTTGTCCAGGAGAAGCACAACTGTGAATTTCCACAACAGAAAACCCAGTATACATAAACAGCAAGACTAAGACCTCTTTTCCTTTGAAGACTGTCATAGTGGATATCTGGAATGTTGTTTTGAATAGGAGGATTTTAGTCACAGGTATCTGCAGTATACTGTATGTCCCTTGTAGCTGTTGAATGTTAAAATGACGTTCCACAGGCCAGACATTTGTAGCATTTGTTGGGATTGCCAAATTTAGTCATAATCTGCATACATTGGTAATAAGTGAATCACTCAAAAATTGGATTGGTGGTTTAAAGATATACAATATAATTTCAGAGGGACTATTTATTACAACTGTAACTGTGGGTTAAGCGATGCGCCTTCATAATAAGTCAGTTTTGATGTGGAATTCAGGATGGTATGGCTGAAATAGTGATTGTCCTGTACAAATTTGTTTTTTGTACATATAAGTTTTAATAATACTCATAAATGTTTTCTATCTTCATTTTAGTAGCGAGAGTTACTACTGTTAACTGCTAAATATAGAATCTGCACTGTGTGTTTTTCCTTAGCTGATTATATTGTATTTTACTAACTGCTTTATGCAAACCCTGACCTCAAACTATTAATAAAGTAAGAGTTGTCTGGTGTTAGTCTGCCTATAAAATTCCTGTCAATCAGCTCCAAGATGTTAAAATGTTCTAATTATATATGTACAGTTGTGTAGTTGGGATGATCCACTTTTTATATTTATATAGTATATATTACCTATTATCATAAATGCTATTTTAAGATACAAACCTGTGAATTCATATTAATGATTTAATGAATAAAGCTGTTAATATTGCTCCATCAGAAGGTAGGTTTGAATAAATGGATTCCTGCCAACAATATGTCTCATGTGTTGAAATGTCTGTGAAATAAAGATGCCACCAGCACCAACCTAAAATTACACGAGCGGGTTTTAACTGGAAAACGATCCAACTCAGTGCTACAACAGATTTCAAATAATGAGCATCAAGGTATTTAGCTAAAAAAATAATAATAATAAATAAACAAATAAATCAAAATCTACCAAGATCTGATGTGGAAACTACACTTCACTTTGTCAGGTAAACATAAGTACAAGCTCCTTCACCCTGACAAACATGTCATCCAGACTCCCTTAACGATCAAAACTCAAACTCGCTCTTCCTCTAAAGAACATAGGATTTGATTTTGCTTTGTGGTGAAGTCTTAGATGCATAAATCAACATGACTTATGTGCTGACAAGTACAATCATTTCAGTAGAGGAAATCAAATCTGCACAACTATCAGACTCTTATCAGTTCATCCCCCTAATGTGACGTTTCCATTTGAAGAAAGTTTCCAACCATCATTTGTTGCATCAGAAAATAGTGCTTTAGTTTTACATGTTTATTTTCATCCAGACTAAATTCCTAATAATATCTGTCATTTGTGTTTGAAGATGGGTATGACACACAGTACATATTGGCTGTAGAATAAAGCTTTATTTTAAACCTTCCTTTACTAGAACTAATAACTTTTAAATATTTATATAGTTTTTTTTTTTTGAGAGACAAAAACTCAAAACCCAATGAAACAACAGAAATCAGACAAGTCCAGAAAACTGTGAGATAGTTAGAAACAGGAGGGGGGAAAAAGAACTATAATACCAGACGGAAACGCAATAAGAATGTCAAAAAAAAAGAGCAATCCAACATGGAGAGGATGCAGGAAGATGGTAAATGCAATAAAAAGACACTAAATAAAAGCAGCAAAACCAATAGGACAAAGGAAAATAAAAGACACTGAAACATATCACAAAAGCAACAAAAGGAAAGAAGTCCAAATGTGATATACATAAGGCACCGTTTTAAATTTTTGGATTATTCATATTGACTGAACATTCACGTGTTTATCTTGAGCATTTAGTGTATATTCTGGGGGGTTTTTTCTATAAGTATACGTCATAATTTACTATTCAATCTTTATTTTACATTAGAAATACAAATCCGCGAAGGAACTAATAATTATATTAGAGGCATTGAAGTAATATGCACAATGTTTGTCTCCAAAATGTAGCAAAGAACAAGTAGCAGGAAGTGACTCAACTGTGTAATGTACTGATACTAACTTCATTAAATGTACGTGTAAAATTTTAAGAGCGGATACTAAATGCACAATTCACAATCTTTCACACTACATGCATGAACACTTGAAAAGAAAGGCTGACACAAATATACAAATTCTATTTTTTTATTTCTACCTTTTAACAGAGACAGTTTGTGATTTGATTTGAAAACAAAAGGAATACAAATCAGAAATACTGTTAATTTCAGATGTTTATTTTTCGTAGTTGTAATAATAATAATAATAATCTAATAATCTTATATCTACCCAGCGACAGTGCATGGTGCGAAACATCCCTGATTGATTAAAAAATCCTACACTAATAAGCCTGTAACTATCATTATATTTGTCAGTAAAAACAACATGAACAAAAAAGTGATTAAAGAGCAGATTTGCAGAGGTAATAACAATGGTAAATATAGAGTAACAAGTAAAAAATGTTAGAAGCAGAAGTTTGTACAGCAATGGAGGTGAGAATGGGAGCGGCCAATATTTGGCCAACTTGGACCATTTATTTAGATGAAAGACATCTACAGGTTCAATAGGTTTCATTATATTTACTCTTTCGGGAACCATTTTATTGTTTTACATTTTTGAAGATAAACTTGGTCTCCCCGGTTTCATACATACCTCTCAAGATTTATATTTTAACTATTAGACTTTAATCCTATACATTTCTATACATTTTCAGATCTCAAGTCTTTCGTCACAGTTAAATGTACCCACAGACCATGAGCAGATATCATTTACAAAGCCATAGAAATAACCTTCAAAGCAACACTTCATCAACATTGTTTCCCATGCACCCACCTGCATCCTAAAAGTGTAGCAGAAACTGCACAACACCTGACATGAACTGAATGTTTTGTAAATTTGGTGGTCATTCATGTACGTTTAAGTATAAATATGGTAACCTCACACCTTTGAAGTTTGATTAAATTTCACTTCCTGAGTTGATCTTACTGGATGCGAATTCACCACGAGCACACAAATTCAATGACTTTTTTTTTTTTCCACCTACCCTTTCTTACGCGATATCTGATGCACAAATGACTGGGATTATTGTATATATGAATATTTAGAGAGCCAAGCAGTATACTAAACAAATCTTACCCACGTTGTTTTCGTTTAAAAAAAAAAAAAAACCTTTTCTGAGGTACTGAGTTGAAATATCTTTTCAGGGAAAACTGAGAAAGGTGCGTTAAATATCAGCAGAGCTGGATGACCGGATTCCAGCATCCAGTATTTTCTGGCATTGCAATCTGGAAAGCTGCGATTGTATGTGTTCGCACATGGACAGAGTTGAGAAATGAGGAGTCAGTACACAAATGAAATCAGGCACACTAGTTATGAACTGGGAAAAGTATGTTTAGGTTTTTAGAAATGGGCAGTGAGATACCCTGAAATACTGTAGAAAGACTTTCGTAGCAGTTGAAACCAGCTGCTGTCACTGGGGACACCCTGTCTGCCAACTGACCTGAAAGCAACAAGGGCTGACAAACAGCCCATTAACATTCACTGATTAGCAGAGAATTCCATTTCAAAGTTAAAAAATCTATCAAAACAATGTCATATTCATTTAATTTTAACTTATTGTGGATGATTGTGGTATTTGAGAGTTCATATTTGTCACTTTATTCTACAATATCGTGTTCACTCTTGATTCTGTTTCTGCAGTCAGAAACATGGAACATAATTAGACCAACTGAGGATGATGACTGCATACAGACGCTATGCCACAAACCTTCACGTCTCGCTAATTTATATTTTACACAGCACAATCTGCAGTTGGAAGCTCATTCACTTCCTGAACTGCTGTGTAGAAACAGGATTTCCTCTGGGAATGATGTGATATTGCAACCAAAACAAAAACTAGACCTGCACTTGATGATATTCATGAATTTTACTGTAAAGTGTTTCAGGGTGGGGATTATGTCATACAGCGGATATATTATTGCATTTCCACAAAACAGTGTCAACTATCATGTTCCTCTTAACTTACACGTGACTTTCATTTGGTGTGCATTTACATCAAATCAAGCCCACTCAGTGGTTTGTAACCACAGACTCAACTTAAGTGAGCTGACTGGAGCTTTAAGAATAAAGGTCAACCATGACTCATCACCTCATTTCTCTTTAACAATTTGATTGCAACAAAACATACAGAAAACCATCCTGCTGATTTGTCTTATATATATATATATATATATTTCTCAGTTTTCTTAAAGGTCAGTCTAGACTACGGCTAATTAGAGGATGAAAGGGATAAAACTAATAAATAATTGGTGGATTCTACTTGAGTCATTTTAAAGTTGACTGTTGACCAATAACCCACAGCGACACTTCCTGTTCCTGTCAAGACAGTCAACAGTCATTTTTAGTGTAAACATTTGGCATTGAACAGACTCCTAAACAAAGACTTTATGTTTAAGGAAAGGGTTTTTCTTCCAAACCACCTTTGACCTCTCTTCTCCTACAGTCTAAGAATTCCCACCAATAATCATCTTTGGCTAAATCACTTTGAAGCAACATGTGAAAAGCCCCTTTGTTTGAACTGGATAAAAATAATGAACTTTCATTTTACACTTTTATGAGTCTCATTCATTAGATGCCACTTTGCTTCGGCAACATTATTGTCAATCTACAGTACCTCACAAGCACAAAAAAGCAGTAGCAGCACTAAACCTGACAAAGCAATGGCAAACACAAAGTGATCATCATGATGGCATAATTCAAATAAATGGATATTTTATTCATCTTTAACTTTCAGATAAACTAAAAACAAACAAAAACTCAACCCATTTGTATTTTTCATATATCTACAAAAAACCTATTTCACATCCATGACTGCATTCTTAAATCATTGGTTTTCAAATGGGAAGAGAAATATGTTGTTACGTCATTGTGAATCCATTTCATTTACAGACTCCTCTGCACATATATCCACCTGTGCACCCAGTGAGTGGTATGTGCCGTTACCATTTAACCATGCGAACTTGATCCCACCCCCTCCCCTCCCATGACATAGACATATACAGACCTTTGAAACAGGATGTACAAAAGCTTGTGTTTAGCATTAAACAGTGCAGAACCTTAACATACACAGCTAAGGCTCCTCTCTCCAGCTTTCTCTTCTCCAGCACCCAGATTGAATTTACACCAGGTATGAGCAGAATCCAGCTTTAAAATAAAAATTAAAAAAAAAAAACAACAAAAAGACAGGAAAACTGAACAGAAGGTGCAGTAAGAAGAAAAAAAAATCCATACATACATAAAGAAAACAGCTCATCAAATTCTGTATCATTCTCACTTTTTACATACACTCACACAGAAAATGCACGCGTAACAGTGAAACAGAACAGTTAAAAATAGTCTTAACAAGAAGAACCATGATTGAACCCTGGACATTTGTTTCATTTGTAGCCGTTTGGTGACAAGGGAGAAAAAGTTTGGGAGGTAGAGGGAAACAAAAAAAAGTATTGGGCTGAGGGGGTGGTAGGTTGTGGGAGGAGACAAAGTGGGTGTTATTTCTTGGCCTTGGCAGCCTTGGCTGAATTTCGTGGCGGGGTGACTGGTCTCCCAGATCCCATTCCTCCCCCTCCTCCATAAGGATACAACTTCTTATCTGCTGGCTTCAGAATCTGAGAGAGACAGTTTTCATTTAGTTTTACAAATAAAAACAACACCTACAGTAATTGAGAGAAAAAACTGCAATAAATCAATGAACTGTCAAGGATTCAACTACCTAGTCAACTATGAAATCAGTGTGAGCAATTTTCTACAGAAAAGCCTACAATTTTCTAATTCCAGCTTAAATTAGATGATTAATTAAGATACAAGTACACTTGCGGAGTGATTAAAAATAAAGACATTCAAATCCATTTCACTCACCTGGAAGGAGCACATGAGTGTCTCATCCACACTCATCATGGCACCGGCATTGTCAAACTCTCCACAGTAGTTGGGAGCCGAGAACAAAGTGACAAGTTGCCTCTTTGCAAAAAACTCATATCCATCTTCTACCACCTTGGGACAAAGATAAGATCATCAATACTATGGAGGAAAAAAAGAACCAATACCTTAACAATATTTAAATAAAAGCAGGGGCAGGATGGGCGCATAAACAAAAGTGGATAAACTCTAGCCACGTCTCATATGGTGCGACTGCCAGTTAAAATTAAAATGTGCATTGCTACATCTTTAATTAAACAAAATCGAGAATAAAATTATGCCATTAAACACTTTGTTGTGTATTACTGATCTAAAGTGTTTGATTTATTCATTATAATCCACTTTGCTTTGTTGTCCTTTATTCCCACCCAGCTGTTATTGCATATGGTATGAATGAAAATGTTTCACAAGAAAACCCATTAAAAAATAAAGGGCTTTTATCTTTGAACAGTTTCAGGAAGTGGTATTGAGTTTATAATAAAAGTGTTAACAGCTTAACTTTAATAGAATACTAAAAGGGATGAATCAATGCATGGTTCAAACAACAGTATAAACAAAGCTACTTCATAGGCAGACGATTTTAGAAACAGTCATACTTCATCTTATGCCACTTTTCCACTGACGTATCAGCTCAACTTGACAAAGCTTTTTTCCTAAATTAGTTTAGAGCTTCCACCGCCACTCATAGCTACTGTATAGTCATGCTGAAGATGACATCACAGTATGTTTATGTAGCGTTGCTATGATGAGCAACCACACAGGATGAGTACTTTTACTGCAGCATGCTGGTGCTAAAGCCAAGCCAAGCCGAGGAAAGATGGAATGAGCTCAGCTGATACAGTCATTAAAACAGTGGCGTTAGCTTCTACAGTTGAGATAAATAAAGGTTCTGAGAAAATACAGTAGTTGAAAAACCACCACCTTTTTTTTTTTTTTTTAAGAGTCATTATGTATCAATGTAAATATTTTACTCCTAGTTATAAAAACATGAATGTGTGAACTTGCATAAAACTCCAGTGGTGTACGCTAATAATTCATAGATCATTAATTTATGTGTAATATGTATCTGTACACGTTACCTGATGCGCCCTGCATATTAGGTCCATGTCGTGTTTGTGCAAAAATTTGGCCACCACATCTGCCCCAAATGTGAAGGAGACACCACGGTCGTTTTCACCCCAGCCGAGCACATCTTTGTCTGGATCCGCCCACAACAGATCACACAACAAACCCTGGTCAGGCACATCTGTGGGTCGCATTACTCTGCGTATCTGCTCCATAGACTGAAGATCAGGAGAGAGGCCTAAAGAGAAGACAAGATAACAAACCGATTAAGTCTGCATCTTATCATCAATGTTGGTTTCTTAACATCTTATGTCAATCAGTCCTACCTCCATGACAACAGAAGATTTTCTCGTCTACAATGGCAGCCACAGGTAAACAGTTGAAACAGTCTGTGAAGGTCTTCCACAGTTTAATGTTATACCGTCGCTTACCTAACAAAAGAAAATAAATGAGAGCTTTATGGAGCCGTCAAAACATAGATGTTTACCCAGATTTGTAGGTATTCCCTTTACTTACACTCATCATAAAAACCATAGATGCGATTTATAGAGGCGCATTCATGGTTGCCACGCAGCAGGAAAAAGTTCTCTGGATATTTGATCTTGTAAGCAAGAAGCAGGCAAATGGTCTCCAGTGACTGCTTCCCTCTGTCAACATAGTCCCCCAGAAACAGGTAGTTACTTTCTGGGGGAAAGCCACCATACTCAAACAGCCGGAGCAGATCATAGTATTGACCATGGACATCACCTGCAGGGGGCAGCAAAGAAGGCAATTTAGACACCATACCTTCCTTAGTAACCAACCATCTACTGTCAATTAGAAGCTGACTGGCTGGTAAATCATGAATATAACCTTAAGAAATGACCCTCTTAAGCACCATCAGTCAGTTTTCATGATTGACAATCTGCCTACTCATTCAAACTTACCACAGATTTTGAGGGGGGCCTCTAGTTCAAGCAGGATTGGCTGGCTCAGGAAGATTTCACGTGACTTGAGGCAAAGGCCACGAATCTCACTCTCTGTCAGCTGAACGTTCTTCCCTGGCCGAGAGCCCTTGACTGGAAAGAGGACAGTAAAAGACAGGTGCTTTAACAAAGATACAATAATAATGAAACAAAGACACTCCCATGCTCAAAGGTCCAAGAACAACTCAACAAAGAATGGCATAAAGCACAGCGAAGAATATAATCCTCGGAGCCAGACAACCAGACGTGTTGGTTTAACACCTCCCACCATCCAAATGTTGACACATTCTGTTAGCAGTCAGGTCTCACAGGCACTTCAGCAGGTAACTACATCATTTGTAGGTAAAACTGGACTCAATCTCAAAAGCCACCAACACAAAATATACAAAATTTATTAAAAAAAAAAAATCAAACAACATAACTAGATAACCCTGAAGTACAACATCTGAGACAAAAAAAAAAGATGATCAGTAGAAAGTAGCCTAATGTTGCCAGCCTCAAAGGCACATATTTCTGCTTAGGTGGCAGTTCAAACCGAAGTTAGAAGAAAGATCTGAAACCACTTCCTGTTTGTAGCTGATGTCGCTGCAGCAAACAACTGCAAACACCTAGTTATGATTCTCTTAATATGCACTGAATAGTATGACATGGGCTGTATTAAAAATAACAGACCAGTGGGTCTCAACAAGTGCAACCATCACGCAACAATGACGCTGTTCCTGTCATCTGGCTGTGTTTACTGATGTTATCTGAACAATTTCACATACTTGTCAAGTCTCTGCTTCTCATGACTTTTCACACATTTCCAAACACAAAAATGCAACTGTATCTAATCCTGATAAGAGTAGATTTGGATAAAAAAAAAAAAACCAAAACAAATACTCTGCTGCTCAAGGAGGAAGACGCACAATGCACCTCTAGGAAATATTAAAGAAAAGAAAAGCACAAAAGACAAACAGGAATGCACAAGTGATTTATATCACACTAAGATGGCTGCTCGTGAATCAGATCAAAATAGCTGTCGGGTGACATACCAACAATGAGCCGTGGACGTGTTATCATGTACTTATAGCTCAGTGACTGCGAGTACTTATGCAAGAGTGCTCTTCATGGCTTTTGGAAACTGGTTTGTTTGTATCAGTGACAGAATCAAACAAGCCTCCATTCCAAAAAGGTTTAAGCCAACGCAGTTCCCAACACAAACTGCACAGGCCTACGAGAGATGACTCTCAATAATTCTACTGTAGTCTACTAAATATTTAACATAGCAGAAACAGAACTGCCATTAGCAGTCTTGTTGGCATTTATTTTGAGATACATGTGAGGATAACCTTCTCAAGGAAACCGCTGAGTAGCACTGACTGAAAAGTTACAAGGTTCCTCACTAACTTAACTTCGGTTGCACTGGTGCTTCTACGTTTTTCATTTAGGTGAACTAACAGACCATTCAGGGGCCAAAAACATTTACAGGCAGACTCACATTATATTTTGACTGCTGTCTGACCTTCCATCAGTATTTGAATTTGGTAAACATGCTAATGAACACACATTACACCTGCTATGTTCTGTTTCTAGATTAATATACACAGAGATGCACAACAGTTTGAGAGGGGGGCTGTTCTGCTGGCAAAGCACCTGTCATGGCATAAGAAGTGTTACTTAGAGACACGTCAGTCCTAATAATGATGGTCTGACAGCAAAAGCACTTTCTCCAGCCATAGACTCACTATATTCTTTTGCAATAAATGTTGGCAATTTTATCATATCAGAGCTACAAAGACTGGCTGAGTTATTCTTTGTCACAGGCTGAAATATATGTATATGGAGGGCTCCAACTGTGCTTTAGAGCAAACACCAAGCATAATGTTGTAACAATTTGAGTTTAAGCATCTTATTAAGGATAGGTATGACAGGTAATGGAGCACTCACCCCTTCCAATACACTGGATCTTTCAGATCTGAGGAAAGGTGTCAGGGTACCACAGCACTTTTCTTGACAAAGTCTGATTTCACAACATGCCTTATTTATTTCCTCCCAAACACATTCAGCAATGAAGATGTATGTAGAGACAAATCTGTGAGGTCTGGATGCCATTGGGGCAAATAATGAAAATGCAAAATGGCACTTAAAGAGTTTTAGTTACACTGCATCTAAAACACGAGACCTGAAATGTTTTACTGGTAAACAAAGGCAAACAAAGGCCACATGGGTGAAGGTTTGGTCTTAACAGCGACACAATGAGATACTGCAGCCCTATTTAAACTACAATTGTTCCAGTTAAATAGGATCAACAATTATACTTAAGACCACTGTCAAAAGATTCCAGTAAAATTTAGAAGCAACACTGTACCGTTTTGCTTGGAATTATTGTCATTTCGTCACTTGTACCTTAATTTGCGTAATTACCGATTTTGATATCTGCATAATGCATGAGATATTCTAGTTGAATGTTGTGCATTAACACAGTTAAACTTTAGCTTTTAAATAATTTCTCTAAAACTTGTTTAAAATTTGCCTTTATTTACTTATGTCAATTTAAAGTTTTACAGAAAAGAATGAACATTAATGCAAGTATAATAATAAATGAGGATTCAATCTCAAGTAAATGCTGTTCATTTCAGTTGTGCCTGGACAGCTGTATTTGGGATGTGCAGAGCTGTCACAGCATGTATTTGTGCCTAATCAGTCATTCAGTAATTGGTCAAGCAGTTCCTGCACATAAAACAAAGAACTTGATATGATACACCAAACCAAGGGTTTAAAATGGTAATACTGCCACTCACAGTATTGCATGATAACAAAACATCACAACTACAACGCAAACATTGTGCAATGAGTTGCACACAAAATACAAGACAAAAGAGAAGAAGTGGTTGAGTAAGAGGAAGATGCACACTTACATACCAGCTTTTGATAGACAACTGATAAACAGGCTTTCCCATATAAAGAGGTACATCTCTTCCAGAAAGGTAAGGCATAAAAGGCTTACTGAATGGCTTGATGAGCATGAAAATGTGTGCATCATAAGCTTTGACCTCCAGAATAACCAGATTTCAACATAATCAAACAGCTAATTATAATTGGATAGCACTTTCTACCACAATCATCGAAACACCAAATGTGGGAATATCGATTAGAAGAATGCCTGCCATCCTTCTAGTAGATGTTACAGACTCGCACATTCAATGCCAGGTGTCCTGAAGCAGTTCTGGTGGTATGAGTTGGCCCCAAATCTTAGTAAAACAATTTATGCTGGATTTTCTTCTCATTTGTCCCCAGTCTACATGTAGGATCAGAGGTGCAAATAATGCTTTTTCTTCAAAGTACAAGCTATAAATTCAGTAAACAACCAACATCTTTTCCTTTGTAAAATGTTGTTACACTCTCAGCAAAACTGTTTGTTTTATGCGTGCTTACAAACCACTTGAAGAGAGCAGGCGCAGAAAATCAACAGTGGTGTAAAATAACGACACTGCTGAGTTCACTAAAAGCAAGATCCTAAACAGTGAAAAGCGGGTATAAATACTGCTCTGCTGCTTGTCACTTTAAACCTGGATTACAGAAGGCTTAACCCTGACAGAGCTTACTCCAAAGTTAGCTACATAGCTAGTGGGCAACAGCAAGCTTATCATGAGGGGTACAGACAAAGGGCTTTCCACTACGCTGATCAGGGGGTAGAAAACAAAGAGTCGAGCCAGAATTACTGAAAAGCAACCGGGGTGTCAGGCATCAACAGTTGGTTTGGTCCAGCACTCCTGACTCAATGCCAAGTATACTGGCTGCTCATATGTGATGTTACATTCTTCAGACATGCTATTGGCAACACAGGGCGCCAAAGTTCACTTGGCTCTGGATCTATGCAAGTAATCCAATTTAAATTGCTCCATATCCAAACACATTTAATTGGTTTGCTCTCAATACACAGCCGGCTAGCAGGAGGCTTCCCTTGTTGTCCACAAAGGAGAATGAACATGGTGTGGGGTAATTTATCAATCTTTGATGCAGCACCTGCAGTGAGGCAAGTTGTCTTTAGTTTACTGTAGCAGTGGACAGTAGATAGACTATAAAAATATTACTAGTAAACGGGTTATTCTCAGCAGTAAAACTACAAATGTAGTTTAAAAAAAAAGGTCAAGTGAGTTACATAAGAGGATATAAATACTGCCACTATCAGGCGTGTTTGCCTTCTTCTCCATTTGGCAGACAAACTTATCATGGCCTTATAACAATTTGGTGTACACCAACAGTTAAGCGGCAGTCAGAACTGCACATGCATATTTGTGAATAATCCCAATCACCTCTACCAGCTCAGCTTAGGCTGATTGAGTCTATATTTAATAAGGTAAACAAACAGAGGGCTAAGGTCAAATTTATCAACAGTGTTATGGCTGTGAAAATTCTGCTCAACATTCCACATTTACTGAAAAAAGAAAACATCTTCTTAAACCTATAAATCACAATTTATAGAGATCATATGATTCCCAGCATTGTATGCATGATATGGTGAGACACAGACAAACACATACTGGTCCTATACAAACTCTACAGACTGTTATGCAAACAGTTCTGCAGGGAAAACACCTGCTTGGCAAGGACAGCTACAGAGGTCATAACCTTATTTGTTTTGCTCTTTAGATGAACTGTACAGTTTGGTGAGAAGAGATTTATGCCTCTGTTTGATGTCCTTTGGGTTCCTGTTACACAATCATCATGAAGATGTGAAGATAAAGCAGTCCTGTTTTCCCTCATAGACATTCAACTTTAACCATAACAAATCTGTGTCTCCAGTCTACACACTGTATACAGTGGGCATTCAGCCATTTAAAACTGGCCACTTAGGAATGTCTGTGTTGGCTTTGCAGAACACAAAACAGATTAACAATTGGTCCATACATATCTGAACCCAGTGTCTTGAGAAAAAAAAAATCTAGTACATCTGTTTACAGCTTTAATTACAGGGAAGATATTCTAAGTCACATAACTTTAAGAACCAACAGGCCACATGAGAGAGATTATGCGCTTGTTTGTCATTAAAATTTGGAGTCCATTAGAAGAAAAAGCCAAAAAGCAATCTCACTGAGCATGTGTCAATCTAGGCATTGTCGTTTGGACATCTAATTATCAAGTCAGTCTGGAGGAGGTTGTAACTGCAAATTGTAATCAGATCTTTGACACTGCAAGTGCAAAACAGTAAGCAGTGCACCCGTGTAACTGGGCTTGAACGCCTGCCCATTATCATTTCCTCCATGTCCAATCATATGAACAGACCCAGAAACACAAATTCCGAGTGCCTGTGTGATGTGTCCTGTCATTTCATTCTGTAATGTCAGATATATAGCATTCATTTTAAAATGACAGTCTGGTTCTGCCATTAAAAAAAAATGGTTTTGCTAAAATAAGGTTATGTTCCAATCGTTAGCTAAACAATCTGTATCTAAATCCATCCATGGAGGACCAGTGCTCAGATATCTTGAGTAGACTACTACAACGTAACGTGGCTATCATTAACTTCAGCCGGCTTACGTGATATATGCAATATATATTTAACAACCAACACATTGTACGGTAATATAATGAGAATATCTTCGTGTACAATAGTTTTCACTCCTCACCTTCCAAGAGACGTTGAATTATAGAGTCGATGTTTAATTTGTCCGGCTCCGCCATTTTCTTTATTTTTTGACGTTCTCGGGCAGGCAAGACCTTGGTTTTCCGTGGTGCAGCTAAGATTACGAGAATAAAAAGAACAGGGAAAGACACCACTAGTTAGTCGTTGTGCGAGTTAAAATTCGCTTTGCGTCAAGATTCAGCATCCTACCCTAACTAATCGAGCAGTGTTTGCGGACAAGAGCAATCAATAAGCTTTGGCGAGCTTGGGCTAGCAAGGCTAGCTATGTAGCTTCTAGCCAAGTAATATAGCTTTCACATACAAACTAGCTACCGCTGCTAGTTAGCTAATGATATCGAAGGTAATACAATTTATACACGCATAAATGTCTCCAAACCTTATCTTTAATGTAATAACACTCCTCTGGGAATGGTGATGTGTGATTTTTTTTATCCTGCGAGCGCAGCCTTGGCCCCCTTCCCTCAGTTCGTCCGGGTCCCCTCACTCTTCCCCCAGGAACTTTAAAAAAGGGCCCTTGCTATTGAAGTGTCTACGGTAACGTAGGAGGCTGAATCAAACTGAGTTCATCACACTTTTCTCAGGAGATGATTGGCCCATTCTGGAATTTGGAACTCAAATCGCCGCTCTAATTGGATGCATGCGGCATCTGTCATAAACGCAAGGTTCCGCCCCCAGCATTCGACAATAGCATCAATGAAGATTTCAATGGGAACTCATGGTGCGCCATCCAGCGTTCATAAGTCAAACTGCAGCGTTGGACCGGAAATTGCACTCCGGTCCAAATGCTTCCCTCTTCATAGGGAGAAAATGGAAAGAAATGCTTTTACTCAAATACTGGACTTAATTTTGCAGTGAAGTGCTCGTACTTTATTTGAATATTACCATATTATGCTGATGAACAGGCCTACCCCTGTTCAATTACATTTTAGCATAAAGTAAGACCTTTGTACTTTTTACTGCATTAAACTACTCATTACACACAAGTTTACTCAACTCTGTTCTTTTATTGAGCAATTTGCAGTTCTTTTAATTATTATATTTTGTGTTATTTCTACATTTTTATGATGTTTAACTCACCTGTCTCTCTTTTTCCTGCACTGCCGTATATCTTCATTATTTTTATTAAATGTTTTATTTTTAGTTTTAATGGCCTTAATTGTTTTTTAAAATTCATATTAATGGATGGGTGCTCAGTGTAATTTTATAGGTAATTTTAAATGCACTGCCTGATTTATGTTTTTCTCAATTCTATCAGTGTTGTTACCTTACTTGACACACTTACCAGAGTGTTCCAGAATGAAATCCACCATGTAAAAGAAGTTTTGTTTGCTTTGCTGGCTACTGTGTAGATTTATGTTATTAATATAAAATAAAAATCAGTCCTAATTATTTCTAACACACAGTAACTAACTAACGCACAGTATGCGCAGTAATGAAAATGAACCTCATTACAGTTATTCAACAGTGAAGATGCAGACCTTAATGGATGACTATTAATAATCTAGTGATGTGAATTATTTTGACATTTTACTTTAGATATTTTAAGTAACTTTTGATGTAAAACCTTTTATTTTGAATGCAGGAATCTAACTTGTGATATTGTTACTTTTACTAAACAACCACTGTTCACAGACACAAAAGTAAACATGTACAGTATAATGAATGTACATCTAATACAACAGCAGTAAAAATATCTGTAAGGCTCACAGCTTTTAATTTTTACTGAGAGTCCAATGACCATGATTTATCAGGTTTTTACTGAATCTGTCTTGTGTTTTTCTTTGGGGTCACAGTTTGGCCTTTGAAGAGAAAAATTCTATAAACCAAACAGTGAAATAGTTGCATGAGCTGATTGATGAATCACAGCTTTAACCAAGGAAATCTATCTGTGGGTACATAAAAAGTCACTTGATTTGGCTCTAAGTCAAAGTTCTTCTCCACATAATTGATTTAAATACTTTAAGGAGGCAATAGCAAAAATTAAATAATAATTTATAAATATATATACCTGTCACATGCAATTCCACATTGTTTGGTATTTTTAAATTGTGAAAAAAAAACTTATAGAACAATTGTTTTTAAAAGTAACTGAAAAAATAGTTGTTATTTCTATTACATTTACTCTGATTAACCTCAGAATCTTTATCAGAATCTTTCCATTGATCCAACTCATACGAATGAAACTACTCACTGAATGTGTCATTAAATTTTATTTGACCTATAAATATCCAAACTAAGATCTTAATCTGGATTTTTGACGTGTAATCCATAATTATGTCTGTGTCACTGTGTCTGAGTCAAAAAAGGCTACACATATTTGATTTCATAATTTTTTTCATAATGTTACAAACATGTGTG
>JAPQRP010000029.1:28408861-28437180 GCA_037367295.1 Apogon hyalosoma | reverse complement strand
TGGGATAGGCTCCAGCGACCCCCGTGACCCTAGTGAGGATAAAGCGGGTTCAGAAAATGGATGGATGGATGGATAAAAATCCTATGATTCACAAAACCCTGATTGGTACGTTACACAAAATTCCAAACCCACTCAGTCTCAGTTTTGTCAATTGCCTTCGTCATCCCAGTTTCGACAGAGGCAGGTACGTGGGGAGGGGGTGGTGACCTGGGATGTGCAGTTGTGATAGTCTGGGAGGTGTTTGTTTGTTTAGACAGGAGCAAATGGAAAAATGGGAAGTCTCCCAAAAGTGTGATCCACTGATGAATACTGCCAAAATGAGTCAGTCACTGTCATCACTACAGTTGCAATCACAACAATGTCTGCGTTGGGTTATAATCAGATTTCATGCTAAGGTTTTACAGTTTTGTTTTGTGAAGAGAGACTCTTGCAAAGTTTTACCTACTGAGGAGAATTTTGTAATAACCTGTCTGAGCTCCACAGCAGGTCTAAGGTGGAAAACAGAGGGAAACACACAGGTATAGGACAAGTCCAGTCTGGTTTTCCCTTGTGTGCACCCCCCCCCTCCTCATGCTCGGCCACACCTTACACCTCACATTCCACTACATATACCCCATCTTATCAGGCAGCCTCTGCCCTGTACTTGTACTTCAGAAAACAGCATCAAACAAGAAGAAAGGGGGAGCCTCAAGAAATATCGCAACTGATTTTTCAAGTTTCAAATCAAGTCCAGAGAGTAAAAGGTAGGCACCCTCTAACCACTTTTTAATTCAAATGACCAGTCTGAGGTCTAAAAGGAGATGGGATTCTGCAAAAGCTGAAACAACAGCGGATAATAAAAAGGATTGGTTGAGGATTAGTTGAATATCTTTTTATGTGCACCAGAAAAAAATCCTGAAAAGTGCAAATAAACACATCTGTGAGTGGAAAGTAAATGGGGTATCAGCATGTTTGGGATTTATTTAAGAACATGTTCACTGCTTTGGGGATGGTTTTAATGGGAATGCCCAACCCAATGACAAAAAAAAGTTTGTTCATAAAATAATACTTATTATAAAAACAATGTGTCTTTTCTGTAATAATATATTCAATGAATAACTCATTCACTTACTATTTTAAATCCAGGGAGCCACATCAGATTAGTTTTGAGTGTTTAATCTGCTTTTGAAACTTCTTGATCTGGGGCAGGTCACATATGCTTAAAAGATATAAGATATTTTTGTCCTGGTCTAAATCCAGACCAAATTATCACATTGTTCCAATTCTGACTCAATTATTGGCTGTACTTTGCTATTTCCCTAAATCTGAATGAAGACTATTTTGTTAAAAAATGCAAAAAGGTGTTCTTTCCATGTTGTTTTTAGATTATTGTGAATATTTTTGATTACCTGCATGCAGTAAATAAGATGAATGTCTAAGAAAGGGGGACATTCATTGTTTGTTAAAAATTTTACCTCACCCTTTTTCATGTTTATGAATGTAACTCAAGCAGCGTACAGGCGGCTGTGGGCAGGAGGCTCAGTCTGGGTGGAGAACCAAGAACCAGGGGCCTGTTACAACAGGACCCTGGTTTAAAACGTAGCCTTGAGACACATTTTCTTGTGAAGACCTGTCAGAGAGATATGGTGTTTGTATGAGTGTGATTGTATGTACTCACAAAACCTGCAGCACAGCAGCTGCACCACAGTCACAACATGAAAAAGGCCCCTGAATCATTAATGGCTATTATCTAACCAGAGGAGGGAGTGCCATTAGGTATATTAAGCACAGTTGAAAAACTCTTTGACAAGCGAGTAGTAACGAACAGAGAAGAAAAGGAAATGAGAGAAGAAGGGAAAAAAATCAGCGAATGAACACAGAATGACATTTAGGTGAAGTTGGAGCTGGCGCAGATTGGGACTGCAATTATTATTTTCATTGTCAGTTATTTTCTGATCAACTGATGGGTTTTATTTATAAAATGTCACAAAATAGTGAACAGCGATCGGTGCGACACAAAACACAAAAGACATTCCCCCATTAAGGAATTAGAAAATACTCAAATTTAACAGTCACAGAATTCAGATTTTTTTAATTTAAAAATGGCTTGGACTGATTACTTGGTTCTAAAGATTATTAATTATAGGTGTATAGGTAAGCTTTGTACTGTACTCATGTGTCTGACTTTTCTCTTAGATTGTCTTGTCCAGAATGGGAAACGTTGGAGTTCAGATCGTATGTGTGGCCCTGGGGGTCCTGGGCCTGATCGGGGTCATTGTATGCTGTGCCATTCCACGCTGGACTGTATCCTCCTTCGTAGGGTCCAACATTGTGACTGCACAGGTAATGAACGGATCAAGATTCAAGATTACTTTTATTGTCACTGTATACACACAGCGTACACAACGAAAATCTGATGCGCTTTATAGAGACGGTACTTCCTGAGTAAAAAAAGGAAACGTTCAAAGCAAAATGTTTAAATAATGTTAACCCATAAAGACCCAAACCTCCACCATTAACCCAAACCATCTACTGATCTAAAACATTTAATGTCTGTTGATCCATTAATCCTATCAATACGTGTAAATAATTGGTGTAAAATGCAGTTTGTCATCTTTTCATGGTCGTCAGATATGACCCATTTGGACGTTCAGAGACTCTGTGGTTACCATGGAAACACCATCATCTTCTACAACATTGATTCACCAGTAAAACCCACAAAGCTGGATCAATGACAGTGGATGTTGTTTTGATATAATAAACTTTGAATTAACTCTGAGTTTTCATGAATGTCTAAATCAAATATAAAAAGTTAAATGTGGGAAAATATATGATTTACATGGGAAAAATGCAAAATATAGAGGATAATATAATAAATGGTGAAAAATCACTTAAGAAAGGTTAAATACAGAGAAAATTCATCTGGGAACTGCCACAAAAGTAGCACTGGGTCTTTATGGGTTAAATAGTAAAAAATTAAAGGTAGGAAAAACATACACCCCGTCCCTCTCCTATTCAGTCAAGTCACACGTTCACACATTCACACATTCATACCTAGTTAGGTGCAGAAGACAGTGAGCGGTAAGAACAGTAGCTATTGCACACGGTTGATTATGGTTATTGCACATTGGTGGTTTGCCATTATTGCACATTGTTGATTATTACACATCACTGATTGTGATTATCGCACATTGTTGATTATGATCATTGCACATTGTTGATGTTCTTCACTCAAAACTAACTCTCTAAAGCTAAACATTTTAACAAACAGACACTGTTATCAGTAACGGTGTCTTGCAGGGTGTAAATTCTCTTTTCCTTTGTTTTTAGAGCACTTATAAAGGCCTGTGGATGGAATGTGTGGTTCAGAGTACAGGCCAGCAGCAGTGCAAGAACTACGACTCCCTGCTGGTGCTATCCTCTGACCTGCAGGCAGCCCGTGCTATGACCATCATCAGCGGCATGTTGAGTGCCCTCAGCCTCCTCATCCTGTTCTGTGGGGCCGACTTTACCACCTGTGTGGAGAATGAAGACGCCAAGCCCAAGATCAGCCTCGTGTCCGGGGTGGGCATGCTGATCGCAGGCCTGCTGGTGATCATCGCTGCCAGTTGGTCTGCACACAAGGTTGTACAAGAGTTCAATAACCCGTTAGTGCACAATTCTCAGAAGATGGAACTGGGAGCATGTATCTTTGTGGGATGGGGCGCTGGTGTGCTGCTCCTCCTGGCTGGAGGTCTGCTCTGCTGCTTCAGCAGACCCAGCTCTAGCTCAGGTGGGACGGCCAAGTACTACAGCAACAGCGCCTCTGCTCCCAACAAAAACTATGTGTAAGGAAGACTCACAACGTGGGGACCTCATCTGAGAGAAATAAGGGTGGGATGATGTAGTTGCTAACCCATAAAGACCCAAACAGCCACTGACAACCAAAACCATTTACTGATCTTAAATGTTTAATACCTGTTGATCCGCTAATCCTGTCATTGCATGTAAATAACTGGTGTGAAATGCAGTTTGTCATCTTTTCACAGTCATTAGCAGTGACCGTGGAAACAGCTTCATCTTCTTTAAGTAAAACCCATTCATTTGGATCAATGACAGTAGATGGACACAGTTGGTTTATGTTCAGTTAATGATATATTTGGCTGAAAAAGTTCCTCTTTTTTCAAGTTTCTCTGTTTCTGATATTATAACAATCAACTAATCTGAGCTTTTATGAACATCTACATGGTCAGTAAATGAAATATAGGAAAATACCTGATTTTCACTTAAAAGTGCAAAATACACAGGACAAATAAATGGTGATAAATCACTCAAGAAAGGTTAAACACCACAAAGCAGGTGACACGGGATTGTTTAAGGGGGACTGTAAATACTGCGCACTGACTCAAATGTCCTTTAATTTTCATAGTTAAGCTGTTGTCTTTTCAATTTTATCATTGTTTTACTGTTAGGTGCTGGGTTATGTACAATAAGCTACAGTGTGTAAAATGGTATTGGCTGTAATTTATAAATTAGAAGATTCTTTTTCAGTCTTACATTGATTTAATTTTAAACGGGTAAATGATATAGCTCAGAAATGGTTGCACTCTGTATATTTTGCCCCAAAAAGGAGCAACATTTCTTGTTAAGTGACGGTTGTCTGGGTTATCAAATTATTAAGCTTGTCATTACAGGAAAAATTAGACCATGGTCTTTTAGAAGTAGTTATATAGCAGTTTAAAATTTACACATAGTTTTCATCAACCATTCTACCTGTTGTGTAGTGAGTTCCTCTTCTACATGTCATGTATCCATGACCAAAGGCATCTCAGTAGGCCTCAGGGAGCAGTTGTTTGCACTTGTTTCTCTGATGATATGCTCTCAAATATCCACATAACATTTCACTGCCTTTGATGTAACATTTGTTGTTGCTTTTTGTTTCTCATTTTGTATGATGATGAGGAAAAATGAATAAACTTTGCTGTAATCTAAAGGCTGCGTTGTGTCTTTTTATGCATCTGTCTAAAATAATGTGGTAAAAAACATTCAAAACAGTATTTTGAAAATACAGAAGACTTTATTTCAAACGAATAGCATATATTAAAAATTGATCAGACAAACCAAATAAGGAAATTCAAGCCCCCCCCCAAAAAAAGAAGTTTCATAATACCTATTGTCTTAATCTCTCCCTTTGTTTCACAGCTTTCAGAAGTTACATCAGCCTCTCACTGTCTGCTGTTGCTCCACTTTTTTTCTATTGACTTCTGTTCTTGATTTATTTTTCTGCTTTGTTAAGCCTCTTTTTGTTTAATGCTTGCTCTCCAGCTCTTTCACGCGTTTGGTCAAGGCCTCTATCTCAGCTTTGAGGTCCTTCATCTCCTTCTTCAAGGACTGAACATCCTGATGAAGACAGAAAAACAGAGCTGGTTATTACTACATTTATGCAAAATGTGTATCTGACTTTAGTTAAATGACATTGAAAACTGGAGCATAAAGTTGGTAATAGCAGAACAGTCTTGAACATCTCACCCCGCTGTTGTCGTGTTGATTCCCCGCAGAGGCAGTTGTGGTCTTCAGGAGACTTTTGTGAACTTTGAACTCCTTGGCTTTGGTGGTCGCTACAAACCCGTCTTTTAGAGAGATCAGAATGGGCTGGCCATCTTTGCCTTGAAACCACTCATCTGCTTCCACTGAAGGCTCAGGGCCGATGGTGTCTGGGTATAGATCCTCCTGAAACAGATCAGACTGCACCGGGAGGAACGGGAAAGGTCAATATCACAAGTAGACAAATAAAGAAAACATATAAAGTATGTTATTCTGGTTAAACTTCACCTTGCGCGGCACCGTCATGACAATAGGTTCACATTTCCTCTCATGAAGTTTGTAGAACCTGGAGGTGAAAATATTTGTTTACGCGTAAGTATGGAAAGTTAAAGAAGGGACTGCACTGAAACAACCCCTCTAACTGTTTTACTATTATATAAGATATTTTTGGATTCACGTTACATTATGCGTGTGTTGCATTTTAGTGCTGTAAGTATTTAAAGGCAGGGTAGGAGATCTTGGAAAAACGCTTCGAGCAAGCTACATTTTGAAAATACACAATTCAAAAGTCCAAACCCCTTTCTTCAGACCCCCCCCCCCCAAGCCACACCTTCAAAATACCAGAACACACATTGTTTGTTCCCAAGGGTTCACGAGCGCTGCACAGCATCAATTCCCGGCCCCCCAGCCTGTGACAAAACAGTTTGCCGGTGAACTTTCCATCCTAATAAAGCTAATATAACTAGCCGAGTTCTGGCTCTGGCTCCGTTTCCTGTACGAGTGCTCCAAGCCTCTGAGAACATGCGATTCATGCTCGAAAAGGTGTACGCGCAGAGGGGGGAGGGACAAATGACAGTTCAGTTTGATAGACATATCACTGTTCAATCATCTCGATGGGCCGGATAAAATGATTAGATGGTGTTTTTTCAATCCTGTCCATTCCACAGGTGACTACATTTTTTTAAATTTTTGTGTTAGAGCATTTAATTAATTGGTTGTAATTGGGGTGTGAAGGGGATTTTAAGCAATATAGAAAAAATGCTCCAGGAAAACATCTCCTACCCCATCTTTAAGGATGAACTCATTTTAATTAGTTTATACTATATGGTTGTGTAGATTAATCTACAGTAAAGCATCATATTCAATAAGATCATTATATGTTTGTAGTGCCAATGTCCTTCGAGAACTATGCAGATACCTCTAAAAAATCAACTTTTCATGGGCCAAGAAAATCAGGTCTCTTTAAAAAGAGGTATGAGAAATTTGGAGATACTCCTCTTTTAATTTATCACAAGACAGAAAGGGTATAAAAAAGCTGAAATCCAAACAATACCTAAAGCTGTGAGACAAATGTAGTGGAATAAAAAGTTGCAATATTTGCCGCTGAGACGTAGTAGAATGGCAGGATAAAGATGGCCATAAACAGTGTTTCACATTAGAACACATTTACCTCGAATGTGAAAATGTTAATCTGAAAACTATATATATGTTCTCACCTGGCAATTTCACATTTGTTGACTTCTAGGCCCCTCTTGGGCATGTATCCCATCCCCTTCTGGCTCTCCTTGCTGCTGTACATGGAGAGGAAATGGACATAAGGAGCTTCATCTGTCACCTCAAAGTACCGGATACTGCTGTCCCCCTGTGACCAAGATGTGACAAACACGCTGTTTGAGACTGGATGATTTTAGGAACAGAGAGAGAACTGCCATATTTCAACATCTAAGTCTAACCTTGCCGCACAGGTAGACAACGCCAGTGTCTGGGTCGAAAAATGGCAGGAGGACGCCACTACCAGTGTCCAGTTCCTGCAAGGTCAGCGGCTCTCCAAAGTTATTCTGTAAAATGGAAACACACAGTTATGCTAAATGCATTATAACATCCTGCAAAAAGGCTGAGCAGACAGTAGGTAAGCTGAGGATTTATTTAATTAGGTATGTTGGATAGCACAGGACAACACCGCCCTTAATGCTGTAAGATGGTAGTTATGAAACAGTAGTGTCGTAATACACTGAATGATCCTGGAAACAAATGTAACTTTGAATCCATGAACTGAAATTTAAGGGCAGGTGTCTTACAAATCCGTTCTCGTCTATTGACTTTAACGTGCATGTCGTTGCCACTCACTGGGTCCCACAGGGCCACCTGTCGCTCACTCATACGACTGAAGCCAGTACTGAGGATCTTCCCATCAGACATGAACACCGCCCTGACAGGCCTGGAACCCTCATGAGGTTTCTCCTTCTCCTGTTAAAGCAGAGCAGAGTTGGCGCTTTTTAACAGCCATGGGAAAAGTAGGGAGTTCCTTTACTTTATCACAAGAAAGACCTGCAAGAGAAATCCTAATTAAGTAAAAGTACAAAAGTCTCAGCAGTAAAAATAAAAGCACTGGCTTGACCCCTCTGACTGATATATTATTCTATGTGAAATTGTACATTTGCATTGTTATAATTGCACATTTTTTATACTACTTTTATTTATTTATTTGACCTTGTTATATATATTTCTTATTTGCACATATTTCTATCGCACACCATTTTCATATTTTTAAAATATATGTCTGTAAATTTATTGTGCTGTATTTAGTCGTATGTCGCTGGTAGAGATCACCTGCAATTTCGTTGCACAACCTGTGTAATGACAATAAAGCCTATTCTATTCTATTCTATTCTATTATATTATATTCTATGATATCAATAGTCAAATGCCAGTATTGTGGCAGCATATTACTGCTGTGGCTTCTGTGGATGGATTGAGTTTGAACTACTTTATAAAACTTAAACTAAAGGCTCATCCTATGATTACCAGCAGAGCACAGAAGAAAAAACACAATTCTGATTTACAAATTTGTTGTCACTTAAAGGACTTCTCTACTCTTTGATTTTTGGTGAGATATCAGAAAATTTCAATATTTATTGAAATGAAAGAATGAGAGAAGTTTTGGGGGTTAAAAAAAAAAAACACTGGAAAACCTGGTTTAATCGTTACTATTGTGTCTTCAGTGTATTTTTAAAAGCTTTTTAGATTATATTCAGTGTCAAATCATCATCTGGAAAGTATCTGAGGCTGCAGATAAATGTAGTGAAGTAACAGCCTCTGATGAGTAGTAAAGTACTATTAGAAAGCTGTACACTATGGAAATACCCAAGTAAAATACAAGTACATCTAGACAAAATATTCCTAAAATTACAAAAATATTAGTGCTAATATACATACATATACAAACTTCTTTTTTGTAGACATTAAGAATTACAAATCAGAAAGCAGTTATAAACTCTAGGTGCTTATGTATCGCATTTAAAGTTTAATTTCTGTATAATCACTACTTTGGCAAAGTTAAAAAAAAAAAAAGCCTTAAGTTTAAATTTATTTGGAATATTGAATTGAGATGGTAGATATGTTTTTGTTGTTGATTTTTTTTTTTTTTCTGTTTATGGTGTGAATGCTCAGTGCTGTACACATTTAATTTAATGTAAGCAGTGTATCAGTTTAAAAGTATAGGAAAAAAAAAAAAAAAAAAGCTTTAGCCTCTAACCTATTCCTTTTTTGGTTTTTATGTTTATTGTGATTGTTGTACCAAGTGCAATGACTGATGCACAAACCAAACCAAAAATTCAGTCATTCATTCATTCATATAATTCTAATAATAAAGCTGCTCAGTTAAAATGGCGGGGAGCACATCACCCCTGTTCTATGCACCCTACATCGGCTTCCTGTCAGCTTTCGTGTGCAATTTCAGATCTTGCTGACTGTTTCTAAATGTCTACACCATATAGGCCCAGTCTAGGGCCCTGAGATCAGCTGACCAGCTCTTGTTGGCTGTGCCTAAAGCCGGGCTCAAATCTAGTGCAGACAGAGCCTTTCCTGTGGCAGCGTCCTGACTGTGCAATAGTGCGTTGTTACTGGAGCAGATGAACGGAACCTACGACAAGGACGGTGCCTTTACGTGGATCCATAATTCGCAGGGTCTTGTCCTTGCAGGATGTGAGAATCTTGGAGCCGTCTCTATTCCAGCAGGCGCTGTAAATGAGATCGGTGTGTACGCTGTCGATCCTCACCACTGCCTCACCCCGGGCCACATTCCACAGGATTACCACGTTGTCACAACCTGCATGAGTAACATTAATGATAATAAGTGAAAAGGTGGGGCCGTTGCGACACCATTAATCCACAGTCCAAATATGAGGCAGTAATATTGACCCGTTGGACGGCTCCCTCTCATTTCTACTGGATCAGAGACATTCTTTACCTCCAGGTCCATTCATCCATTTTGTTAAAAGCATGAATTTCCCACTGATCCCTGATTTTGTAGTTTGGGGAACTCTCTGTATAGTGTTTGTTGTGCTGCACTGACTTGGTGACACTACATACAACACTTCTACACTTAATATCAGCTTTTCTCAGTCTTCTCAGTCTTTGTAAGCTTTTTGGGAGTTTGGTGTATACAGTATATATCTTTTCACTTTTATAAATGCTCTGTGGGCACAGCAGTGTGTCCAAATACCAAAATCAAAGCTATTTAATTACTTTAAAATTCTACCATATTTCATCAGTAAATGCTTTAAATATAAAATGTACTTTCCTGAAAGATTATTCTGTTTTTCACATTCATTCCTTTAGAGCACATCAGATGGCATGTTTTATATTTAGAAAAAAACAGAGCAGCAATGATAGCTGCCATGACGACAGACTAAGGATCATATTTACAGCTGTGAACATTATTAAATGAACTGAAAGTAATAAACCTGGATACAGAAGTAAAAGCTCACTCTAAACTATTGAGATATTCATAAATCTTTCATGTGCACTAAATTTGTGCATCTTAAACTACTGATTACATAAGTCTGTGCTGAACTAAATCAGTAAAAGTACAACCTCTACAAGTGTTTAATGTCTATTTCTGACGTAAGAAATGTAAAATATTTAAAGATTTAAATGTTGTTTAAAACGACATATTCTTATTGACAGTACGATGGTGTTTTTTTGTCATATTTCCTGGTCCTAGCAGCTCGCTTCAATGATTCATCATGAGTTTATTGTTAGTTAGTGGTTGAACTGTAGCAGCAGTGTTGATCAGTGTTGAGAGTGGGTGGAGGCTGTGAGAACTTCCTGTTTAACTCTGTGGAGGTGTGATTCTCACTCAACAACACAGCTCTGATGATTCATTTGGCCCATTTTTTCTAAAAGACTGAACGCATCTCTGCACATGACCCCTGTCACCATGTAAATACCTCTCCAGGTTCACTCGGGTGTCGTACCTGCACTCATCAGTACGTTGTGAGCGGTGGGGTGCCAGCTCAAGATGCCAACACGTTTGGAATGGCCATCTAGTTTGACCACAGGATCTGTGAGGGGTGTGATCAGCCCACCATCAGGGATCTCCCAGATCTTTAAATCACATGGAAAGAGATTTAGACCCAGATTTTACAGCCCACGTGACAGAACAAACAGTGGTTGATATGTGATGTTTGCTGCTGAATTACCATCACACTGCAGTCTTCGGAGCCACTGGCAATGATGTTGTCATTGTGTGGACAAAACTCAATGTCCAGGACCGGACCTGTGTGGCCACACACATTGGGGTAGGACATATCGATACGCCCTGTCTGCGAAAAGACAAACATTACGAAGGATGGTGAAAACAAATGTCCAACATACAACACTTTTAAAAGTCACTTAAAACAGTGGCTCCTAGAAAACCAGAGATGCACTCATTTTTAATTGACATACATTTCATCACCTGTATGCTTTCTCTGTTTAGTTGTATGTAAGTATAGCGGTGAATGTACATAGACTAATGCCCCTGTGATCATCCTAAGTCTATTTGTTTTTTGTTTATTTGTTTGTTTTGATGATACCTATGTCATCATTATGTGTATTTTAAATTTTTTTAATTTATAGCGAACGAGTGATGCATTAATGTTGGCTGTTTCACCTCTTGTTTCTGTCACCTGCCTAAGGACTGCAGATAAAAAGTAGTAATTTATACTAATTCTGGCATATTTACACAGGCGTATTTTTTTATGCAGCAATGTTCATAAATGTGCACGGCCCCTATTAAATAAACAGATAAAATAAATTAACATGAAAGTTGAAGAATAGAAAACTTGTAGGACAGATCAGAAAAAAAAAACAGAATGCAACATAGGATTGTCAAGTCTAGGTGGGAAGAGGAAAGGAAGAATCATCAGCTGATCCAAATACCACAGCTGTGCCTTCAATTACTCCTAATGGCCAGTAAGTGGGTTAGAGCGACGATCGGGGCCAGATCTGTGTTCTCCACCTTAAACCATCATGTGTGACCATAGGCGTCACACCTATATTTCATTTGCATATGGACACTGTGCTTCACTGACTTTTAAGATGGATCATTAACACTCAATAAATAATGCTGACACAGAACTTAGAGCAGCAACATCACAACAGTAAATGACCCCAGTTTTCTGAAAATTACAGGGGAATGATTAAAACTTAATTAGCCAGAGGAAACGTACAAACACCCGTTATGATATTTTCTCATTACTATTTTAAAAGCTGTAATTATTAACTCAAAGTTTCATTTGTCAGAGTTAAATGCAGTAGCTGTGAGCCACTTTAGGTCCTCAGTAACAGAGCACACAAGGCCACATCCTGCCCCGACTGAGCACACAACAAACTCCTAATATGGTGAAAACTTCTCAACAGCAGAACGAGTGACGTGTAGAAGAACTCAAAGTCGGCATCAAACTTCCTTATTCAGCTGAGAGTGTGATGGTGACTGGTAATATTTAAATTCTGAGACGTGAGTGCAATGTTTAAAAAACCTCACTCTCAGTCCCTTCAGAAAACTGGCATTATTAGAGAGGACACTGACTGCTGTGCAAACCCATTTTTCTGTCTGATGTGTATATTTTTGTCCTTTTGACTTTGATATTTACCTTATTCAGAGGCAGGACTATGAAGGCTCCTCCGCCACTGGCCTCCACAATCATGGCCACAAACTTGGGGTTAACGGTGCAGAAG
The DNA here is from genome assembly GCA_037367295.1 of Apogon hyalosoma. Taxonomy (NCBI): domain Eukaryota; kingdom Metazoa; phylum Chordata; class Actinopteri; order Kurtiformes; family Apogonidae; genus Apogon; species Apogon hyalosoma. The sequence continues at coordinate 28,424,676 of JAPQRP010000029.1, read as the reverse complement.
TTGCTGTCCCATGTCATCTGGGAGATGCGGATGTCATCGTAACACTGGTCAGCTTTCACAGCCTGACCAAAGACGTGACGAAACTTACTGGTCCTCACAACCTTCCTGGACATGGTGAACTGGAAAAAAAAAGCACGAAGACAGGCTTATAGTGTGTAGGTAATGTGAAGAAAACCTGCAAAATGAATGAGTTGCAAAGGAATTTGTGTCTCTTTGCAGTTGAAGTGCATGCTGTTAGAAGGCATATAAACTATTAGCAGTTTTACACTAGTCTCTTTACACATGGTTTTAGATTTCATGTGGAAATAAACCAACAGACCAAGCTGAAAGACACGACAGGAAAACTACAAAAAAGAGGAAGCAAGGGCTTTCACAACTACTTCCTCTAGTCTGCCTCTAATGGATGCTATCCTCTCTCTTTTTAGTATAGGTTTCTGTTTAATTATAATGCCCGGGCATGCCGAACAACCACTGCTCAAGTCGACTCAGAGAAGGCAACAGATAAAACAAGACTATTTATCATCAGTGCAGTTAATTGAAGCCGAGCTGCATGTGTGTGTTGAAAAAGGCTGATGAGTTTGACAGAGCGGCAGTTACACCACATCCTACGGAGTGAGCTACTAAACCACCAGCTTTTCTCTCTTGCCATATTTTTTCATTTACACGGTCGTCCACTCATACATTTTCCTATAGACAGAATTACATCAAATGCAGCGTCACAGTTAAAGCCTTTAACAATGAGAAATCAACACTAAAAAAAACTTTTTGTAGACATTCACTAAAAAAACAGCTGAAACAAGCAAAAAGGAATGATTTATTCTCAATACCAGGGATAAAAAACAGCATATATGTTTGCCTTTACCTCCATTTGTAGATTTACTTCCTGAAATCTGCTGCCGCACCTAAGCTCAAACTCCAGACTACAACAGTTTTTCTGCATGTGCATCACAAGACTGCTCAGGCTGCTCTGCACCTAATTTAATAATCCTTTATAGAGTGGGCTCTAATTTTATCAGGGGCCTAGATGCATGTCAATAATCTTTCCCTACCACTGTCTCTCTCTGGTGTGATGGAAAACATTGCCTAGTTAGACATAGGAAACAATTCACTTAGTTGAAACAAAAGAAACCCGCGTATAACATGAGCAACAAGGATGCTCACCTCAAATGTTCTCATACATGTCTTCATAATCTAAAAATACAGGCTTGTGTTTATCTGATAAGAGATAAAATTGCAGGTACAAATAACAAGTTGCAGACAGACGTCGCAGGCCTACCTGGGTGTCGTATGGGGGCGATTCAATTCAAGGAGATTCAGCAATGCATGAAACACCCTGCCACCAATGTGAGGACTCAGAGGAGACAGTAGGTTAAAGTACATGACAAAATGACAGAGGAAGTGAGAGTTTCAAATGTAGGTGGAAGTGGGAGGTGTCTCGCTTTAACATTTTGGGGTTGAAAAACTGCAGAAGGCAGCTTGAAGGGGAAATGGACACATTGATTAAGTCTTATTTTGTATCCCTGCAAAAAACAAACAAACAAACAAACAAACAAACATGCATATTGTAATTCAGTAATATAGAGCATCCACTGAGAGCAAATGAAAGCCATTACTGATCAGGTGTCATCTAAGGGCTACACCGTCAAACAAGGTCAAAGTTTCCAACTGAAAGGATGAGGCATTGACATACACACCTGAGAACTGCTGGGAAATGGAACATGAGGTTTGCTAAATCTCAAATGTGAAGATTGGTTGCCCGTCTTTGTCAAACAGTATTTGGGTTTTAATAGAGTACAACAAACGAAGCTGTTAGAAGTTCCTACAGGCACTTTTCCAACTTTATGAGACTGGAATCAGTTCATAAAAGTAATCCTTAGTTGCAGCTTTACTGGTCTACATGCTGATCTAGTAGAAGTGGATGGACTAAGGAAAAAAGTAAGTGCCTTCATCCTTTTCTGACCTCTCAGTACTTTACAGTATAATTTGTAAGGACCTCAAATTATTTTTTTTCCTAATCTTATTAATGTGCCACATTCATTCATCTCAGATGTTTGCCTTTGTCAAACCCTTTGTTATTTCATCCAAAAGCTTCAACCCTCTTCCTGAACTTCCCTCTTACATTTAGGCTGTTTAGTAAACAGGAAGCCTGAAAACACATAATGCTTCCTCACTACTGTGCTTCACCTTTATCAGTCACTACTGCATATCTGCCTCTGAAGCCTGTTTTCTTTTTAATCACAGTGATACTTTTAGGGTGTACCTAGGGTGTGGGCCCTCCTCAAGGGGGCGCCAAAGATTACACACGTTATCACATAGAGGCTTTATCTGCTATGAGGATGAAGTATGACACTGCCGAAATTAGATTTACACATGCAAAATAAAAATCTTTATACATAAGTGGACAGAAATGAGTCTATATAATATTTTAAAAATGACATTTTAAAGTCCTTAGAGAATAGTAGACTCCATCACTGTGAACTGTCAATTTCTCAAAATTTTGTTAATTATGTAACAAAAGACAAAACATATTTTAACATTTACTGATAGATTTGGAGTGAATCCTTATCCTTCTGGTGTGTGGGTGTGTGTGTAGGTTTGCTGGCTCAACATTATTAAACTGAGGGCTGATAGTAAGAAAATATAGAATTTAAAAAAATATATATATTTTTTTATGTAGCCCCATAATATTCTGCATGTAATTTTACGTTCTTTTGCTCCATATTACTTATTATTCTGTGTATTTTTAAATTAGGAAACCAGTCAAACAGTCAAAAACTCCTCACCTTCCTGTTATAAAACTCACAAAGGCAGTAAATACAAAGCATAGACATACACGCAAATCTCAATAACAGAAACATGGATGAAAGACATAGCCTTTAGGCAGTTTTAAAAATATAGACTTCAGTTTATTGCACAATCGTTGCTGGAGACTGAGGAGTGTGAGAGCCTGTCTGTTACACACAGGACACTAAGGTTGGAGAGACGTGTGATCTACAGCACGGGAACAAAATGGGAGTCTGTGTCTGCACACATTAATCTGCAAGCACACAGACTGGAAAATGAGGCACTCTAGGGATGCAATCTGCACCCCTTTGGTGCTATGGGAGAAAGCAAATCGGACAAAATACAGATGTCATGCTTGTATGGGTTCTGCAGGAGAGCTCATACACACATGTCTACGTACATGGTCTGGATATATGAAGAAACAACCCTGGAGAAGAACTGCAAACCAGTGCGGACAGTATTACAGTAGTTTCATTTGGCTGCAGTATGGCTACAATTAATGCCTGCATCAGTGCATGACAAGTTCCACTAGATGGAGCCACACTGTTTTGTCATTTAAAAAAAAAAAAAGCCATAACATTGCAGATATGAGAATACAATAACAGACAGACCCTCAAGAAAGCTCCCTTCATCCTATGGAAAGGGCTTGTCTCATTAACTGTACACATAGACCAGTGTCATTATTAGTATCCACAGAATAACAGTAATCATAATAGTCAGTATATAACAATACAGATAAATCCATTATAAACAGATCATTAACAGGCTATCCGGCACCTGTGTCATTTAAAAAAAACAGAATTTTGTTTTGTTAGTTTCCATATATCATATCGTTTTTAAGTTAACACACACACAAAGGACAAAGACCAATTTAAGGCCAGATTCCACTTCTGTAACATGGTTTTCTGTGTAATACTCCCTTACCAGCAGCCCTTTTCCTTCCGTCCACTCTGTTATTGCACTACAGACTGGACCGAGAGGGCAGGTGGAGATATACAAAGTGTTCACAGCCATGTTTCAGACTGTAGACATCAGGCCTTGGATGTTACAGCTACTGTTATGGCACCCTGAGAAGTGGGAGACCCAGGATGTAAGAGCGAAGCCCTCCATTAGGGTGGATGAGAGCTGTTTGACAAACATAAATCACTGTTACGTATCCTTCAGTTGATAATGCATAGATAGACCAGTGGTAGTCACGAGGTATTCACATGCCTGTCAGGATTCTCCGAGATGGTTACAAATGTCTTTCCCCTCATGTAAAGAGCGGTTACACTAATATGATCCATAGCGTTCTTCAGTAGGGCAACGAACGGTCAAACAAGTCTACATTAGCACTGAAACCAGTCTTAGTATTTTATAATCTCTGTATTGTTGACACACATATGGACACACTGTAGCTAAGCAAACAGGTTTCTGATATTACGCACCACGCCAGGCCTCAGCCACCTCCCTCTCTCATTTCTGCTTTGGCTGTGAAAGAGAGGAGCAGCTCAATTCCATATCATTCGTCTTTCCTTATCATATAGTGTGGATTTATCGAAAATGAATCAGTGTTGTTCGCACTGTATGTATATATAATCTACATACATGTATTTACATTATTTATATGGACTTTAAATGTGTAACTCTCCTAATTATTTTTAACCCAAAGCCCTTTTAAGACCAATGAACAGTGCAGTTTATCTGAAAGTGATGCTTAGTTGAACGCCTGTCCTCATCTTGTACTGGGTCCTGTTTCATAACCCTGTTTTAAACTGGTTTATAGTCTATTTTGCTCTTAGATTTGACTAATACAAATAAAAAGTGACTTATAAAGTTAGTCATTCTACCCCCAGGCTAACCTCCAGCTAAGCCCTTCATTTCCATGGTAACAATGTGTGATAATTTGTGGTTTGCTGATTATATTGTGGAACAAACATCGAGAAGGGGTGGAATTTTCATGAGCGGAGCTTCGATCAGCTGGAAATATACAGCAACAAGAGACTGGTGAGCATTTTAACTACCTTAAGCCTGACTGAGGAGCTATCAGAAATGTTGACCTTATGTGCTGAGCCACAAATCTTTGTTCCTTGTTCTTCTGGTTTTTTTTTTTGGAAAGAATTTGCAGCCAGTTTGAAATCTAAAAATGCATCCATGGCCATAACTCCAGATATTCAGCCATGTTTTTAAGGGAAGAAAAGATTTGCTTTGCCCAGAATACAAACAAATTAGACATCTGAAGTCTGACTTAGTAAAGACTCCTTAATGAAACAGGCCCCAGGTGGATGTTTCCTCCACCCGTAACTCCCCCCACAGTCAGGAAAAACATTTCCAGGAGCAAATGACATGGCCTGTGGATGGCTACAATAAACAAATGACTAGCTAAGACTATGAGACATCATTTTCTGTTTTACAGCTACTTTCATGCATTTTTTTTTTTTGTTTCATTCAATGGCCAAAATACATTAGTTTCAGCTTTTACGTCGTACCACAGTCATAGAAGGTAATAATCACTGTCAGAGCGAGACTAGCAGACATACAGAACCTGACTCTTTATCAAGACAAAGGGGCGGGGTGCAGTCTGAGGCTAGTGTATGTGATACAGACTGTGGAAAATCCGTCTTCACCTATGAGTCAGTGTTAGCACAGAAAGCAGATGAGTGCTACACCTCAGACTTTGCTAATTTGGCAAAATGAGGAGGGGGGTGACAGAACTGGAAACTAGTCGGTGGGAGGCTGTGACTGTTGGCAAGAAAAACAGGTGCAATGTCATTCAGAAAACAAAGTCTGCCTCAAGAAAAGAAATGATCCTTAAACCATTTGTTTTGAGCAAGCTCCAATCGCAGACGGATTGTTGCTTTTACTCCAGAGCAGTTAAACAAAAAACTGTCAAATCAATCATGAACAATAGAGCTCAGAAACCCCTAACACACAAAACTTAAACAAGAGGCTAAGGGGTTCATTCCTCTTCAGTTAGTAAAACACTCCACTTTATAAAGACATCTTTCCTCTCTATAGCTGAAAAAGTGCAAGTCAATCTGATCTGCTACACAACAAGGGAACAGCACAATTTGTACAGTGAAAGAATAACATGGCAAACAATTTCAATATCCAGAAAAGGTAAACATCCAAATACAGTAGAACCAATCTGTTCAAAACCTTCAGAAAAGGCCTGCACACAATATAAACACATGAAAAAGGTGTTTTTCTCGCTGATATTTTTAACATTTTAGTGGCAACATGTGGATATAAGAGGTCATTATCTTCAATATTACTGGGTGAATGAGGAGTTTAAAAGTGATGGAAAAAAAGGATGTGAAGAGAAAATGAGAAGCTAATCCTCTGGATTAGCACAGTTTCAATAAACCAAAACATTTTCTCTGACCTCGGCCTTGATTTGTCAGCCAGTGCTATTGCATGGCAACAATGTAAACTACTTTGGTGACTGACAGATGCGCCATTATCTGAAACCTGTCCATATATCAGCATGTAATTACACTAGAATAAAAACTTATAAATATAATGCATGGTTAACACATGTGCATATTTAGTCAATCAGCAGGTTTGTAGAACAGTGCTGAACATTTTAAATAAAAACAAAAGTTGGCATTAAGTGGAAAGTCCTACATTTCAGTGCATCTTCCTGCTCCATGTCCATCAGGGCATGGCAGTTCAGTTTATAATATAGTAAGATTTCAGTGTTTACTTAATATACATTTACTTTAAAATAAACACAGAAATGTCCTATTCCAGAAATGTGCAAACAATCTTCATTGCTTTATCATTTAAAAGTTAATAACCCTCAACTTTGATGAAAAGAGATGATAGGGACAACATTCCTAACAATGGGAAATGATTATGACCACAAATAAATAAGCATTACAATTTGACTTTTGCACCCTATGACCAAAAGTTTGGCAAACAGTAACCCCTCTGTACCACACAGTTTGTAAACCAGAGCACTTTCTTTTTGCCCGAATTTAACTGTGACAGAGTTCAGGTGCAAATTAAGCCAATAACACTGACTGACTGACTGTAATATGTGGTCCACATAAAGGAAGTCATCACCATCATATTTACACACTCAGGAATGAACCCCCTTCACCCGTCTTCAACTCCTAAACATTTTGCAACAGTGAGAACAAATCAGACCAAAGCACATAAAGTAAGAGGCAGTGTCAGAAAACAAGAAAACACAGACAAAACAATCAGTCCATTAAAACTCACTTAGTTTCCGTTGGTGAAAACTCTATGAGTGCTTTGTACGGCACTCATTGTATGTACATGTCATATAAAAATATAGGAGTGAAAATGTTGACATTGTAGGTGTGTGGTCTGTACGCCGTGTGCACAGGTGGAGATATGGATGTGCTGCATAGGTAGCAACAGTGACATCTGAGAGGACTTGAGCATGTGATATCATTAAGCCTCAGACTGTTGTAGCCAACCACAAGTAATGCTCAAGTTAAAATGATATTAAGTAAAGGCTTTTATACTTACAGAGACATTGACTTGAGCCTTTACTTAAGACTTTATAGTGTTATATAGTCAGTCATTAAATTTACTGAATAATTTATAGTTTGCGTGTGTATATGACTGTATGCACCTGTACCTCCAGGATAGTGGCAACTGGGACATGTTTGTGCGTTAGTTGACATACTTTCGTCTTTATGCGCACAAAGTACGGAGATGGACAAAGATATGAACATTCTGCATTTGAGAACATGAGTTTAACACATGCAACATAGCATCTCAGCAGCATCAGTCCCCCCTGATAACCCCCTTACATCTCCAGACAGCCCCTCCCCCGGAGGTCCTTCAGTCTCAGTGTTCCTTTTGAGGGGGGTCAGGAGCAGCGAGGGGGGTCAGTCTGAGGGACAGATGTAGTTGTTGATCCACAGTAGGTCGTCCAAAACGCCCCAGTGCAGATAAAGGATGGAACCCACCACCAGTACATGCATGATCTGGTGGCTGTTGCACCAGTAGTCAAAGAGGCCTGGCCGAAAGCGCTCAGGGATGCGTGTGATGTTGATGACCCCACCCAGCACGGCCAGGGCGTCCATGGTGAGGAAGTGACGTAGAGACGTAGGGCTGCCGCCCCCCACACCCACCCAGCGGAGCAGGAAAAAGGAGAAGCGAAAAAGTGCCTGCCACGCAAAGGAACGCAGCCGGCGAACGCTGCTCCGAGCCGTGACGGCGCAGTAGATAGCGTGGGTGGACAGCAGGATGTAGACTAAGAGGGCCACGGTGCGGATGAACGGGTAGCACAACAAAGTGCTGTAGACAATAGGCAGCGCTCCTGGATGAGACGACACACAGGACAGTCAGAACATTTACACCCAGCTCAGCAGCAATGCAACACCTGCTGAAAACTGCAACGCTCGTGGTCAAGTTGTTGAAAATAAGCGTAAAACACTGTCTTTGAAACATAAACAACCTACAAAGCAGTTGGTGCTATAAGAGGAAGCACCGCCTTTGAAATGTAATAAAATGTATGTTTTATTTATAATTTGACTTATTCAAATTACTCATCAGTAAGGAATCAAATCATGTCAATCAAGTCTAACTGTAACTTAAAAGAAGTACAAGGCTACCTGTTCTTGACTAGATTTAATTAATGGAGACAGTAATTCTGATTTGTATTGTGCTTTGATAAAAGCTAAAACCTTCGGCTCTACAAGAGGACAATCCACCAGAAAGTTTCTGTTTACACAGAGAAAACATAACACCACATTAAAATGGTTTCCATGTCTTTGTCATCACTTGTTACTATCTGCTATCTTGGTCATATTTTGTCACTTTCTGATACACCATCCAGTGACAGCTGTTTTTTTCTTTTTTTTTTTTTTTACATTTCTTTGTCTCCCCAACTGCTGCTACTCCAGATGCAGTATTATGTTTGTTGTGTTAGGAAAGAAAGTGACACATGAAGTATTTTTTTGATCAACGGCGCTCCCTTTTAGATTGTTGACATAGTGTAGATTCCCTTTATTAAATTTGCTTTTATATCGTGTGACGTTTGGAAACAGGAGTAGGAAGATATAAAATGATATGCTCTTTACAATACACTGAAATCAGAGATTGTGGATATCTGTAACATCCATTACTATATAAGACCATTAGCTCCAACTACTACTGTCCAAAGTCACATTATTAAACATTTATCTGTTCTTAGAATAATATGTATAGTACATGACAAATGGTTTTCAAAATAATAAACACAGAGCCATATAAAGATCCATGCCCTTGTCATTGTACTATAGGGCACTTGAAGCAGCACTGACAGATCAATAATCATTTCAGAACTTGGATCGTTGCTTACTTTGGCCAATTGACTTTGCAAAGCGCTCACTAGTCAGATCTGTTGTGACAAATCAATAGTAGTGCACCTCCAAGCAAAACACTTTTATGGCAAATCATTGACAATCAATCAAAAAATATTTCACCATCAAAGTAAACAGAGCAGCAATAAAAGGAAGCGCATCTGACAATGAAGCATAAATGATAAACAGTGAAGAAATGTGCTGAGCGTCCAAGAGGTCTCACTTACCCAGCGTGTTGATCATGCAGATTCCACACACGTCCAGTTTCAGGAGGGTGTGGTAAACGGGCTCCCCTCCCTCATGGTTCATGAAGAGGTGGTAGACCACAGATCCCAGCTGGGGCGACAGGCAGGCCAGGAAGTGCACCACGCCCAACCATGTGACACTGATCTGAGACCAGGGGATGTTGAGAGGCAGCAGCACCAGGAAGCAAACCAAAGGGATGCCTGGAAACAGGGAGAGGGCAGGTTATCAGAGCCGGCTTTAGTCAAGCCCAGTGATGTCAAACAAATCTCACACTGTCTCAGTATGGGTCACGTCATGTCCAGATAATGATACATATCACAATAGTCAATGAAATTCAATAGATAAATAGTTAGAAAAAGCAATAAACAATACTGAAAGGCCTATTTCTACTTATGGTTTAATACAACTGAGAAAGGTGATCATATTTAATTATTTTTCCTTTGTACAAAATACAAAACTACAAACACTACATTGAACTATAGCTATAAATATGTGAATAGGACCAAAAATATCTGAACAAGTATTAACCCTTTAGGTGCTGGAGATTTTTTTTTTAAATATTCAATTTTGATAAAGGTTTCAAAAAGCTGTAACGTGGAAGTGTTTAGAGATAAAGTCATACAGTAAATGAGAAAAATATTGGGAATGACCCAAAGTTTATGATGGGAGTAAACTGACTCATCTAATTTGCATGTTGTGACGTCACGTGGCGGCGGCCATATTGGATTGCATAACTGTTAGTGAAATTGAACTTTGAACATATTTTCAGGGAAGACTTTGGCACTTAAAGGGTTAATCTATAATAGTAGAACTGTTATCACAATCTTCCAGTTTGGGATCAATCAGGAATTGGTCTCTTTTAATACATTCAAAGGCATTTTAAATCAGTGGGAAAAGGACAAATGTGGACGTAGATGTTTTTCTAATTGACTGAAATGGGTTCGGCTTTGAGATGCTTTTAAGGAACATTGTTGTTATACTTTTAGTATCTTTTAAAATAATGGTGACATTATATATGTATGTTATCAGTTTTAAGTTTGTGTTTATGTATAGTTTTAGTATGGATGTACGGCTGTGATTTCCATTTTGTGTAACTTCTGCTGCTGTCTTGGCCTGGACACTCTTGAAAAAGGTTTTTAATCTCAAAGCTTTTTTTTCCTGGTTAAATAAAGGTTATAATAATGATGATGATGATAATAATAATAATTATAATAATAAAGTATATCTATCTATGTATCTATCTGAATACAAAATAAATACAGACATAATATTGTGTAGGTACATAAAATCCAACTTGTTAACACTTTACAGTTGATATATTCTAATATTAGACCTGTAAAGTGGGAAATGGTGAATAATGAAACAAAAGGTACAAATCAGTCTAACCTAATTTTTTAAGGATTAACTACAGTGAGTCTTAATACCATCAGGATGACAAAACATGACATAAAGAGTGATTTTCAACAATGAGAGTGTAAACTGAAAGAAAAGATGCTTTTCTACCGTTACACAATAAGTAGTATCATATCATATGACTGTACTTTAGCTGTAATTAAATATGAAGCTCCTTCCAATACTTTGATCACATATCGTTAAACTCATAGCATAATTGCCTAAGTCATATTTTTGGCCAAATTGTGATATCTGCATAAAATTAAGCAGCGGTGTTAGGAGAGTAAAGTTAGATGGATATGACAATTTGTCCAATAATGTGACTTTGCAATTCTGCTATGAAGTTAATGATGTGCGTCAGTCTGCTTGGACACGACTCACAAACACACCTGAAACACATGCTCTCAAAGGGAGACGACTTTTTGGCCTCCAGCGACTGACTGGAAACAGAACCTGCAGTAATGTACACGCTTAGATGCAAACTATCAACTCATGCACACTGAAATGACACAGAAACTTCCAAGAGTCTAAATTAAGATGTCATGTTTATTGTGATGGATTATCTCGCTCAGTACTTTCCAAGGCCACACGTGTTGTTTTTTCAGCTGTACAAAAACTGCAAATGGCTTTAAACTACGCTGAGTGTGCGCAGACACCAGCAAGAATCCTGTGAAGCAAAGGGAAACCTACATGATTGGCACAAAGCTATCAGTGTTAGCCTTTCAGAGACCGACGAGGCTCCCACTGAGGCCACACTGTGATGCAGAGTGGGACAACAGCGCTAACAGCTACACAGCACCAATTTAAGTTTCTGTATTTGGTGGTGGTGGTGGTGGGGGGGTGCTCAGTGCTATGTGAGCAAAATCCAGACCTTGAAATCTGATCCACATACAGTTGGTATGATCATTTATCACTCTGCGACACACATTTCACACTCCCTTTTCCTGCGTTTTGCTCACTCTGCCTTTTTCAATGTCAAGGCGTTTGTCCCAGCCAGGTGATATAGGCAATACCATCGAAACACATCTATTTTAAGTGCGTTATCTCTGCTCCTCCCCCACTCCTCCTGTGCCAACGGGCCATACTCAGCGCCACTCAGGGGTGGACAGTGGATAAGACTTGCACTGAAGGTCTGGAGCAAGGTTATAATACCTGTGTTTTTCATTAGCCTTTATTTTTTTTCCCCAAGGGTTTCAAAGCAAATTAGTTTTCATTAGTTTTAGTGTTTGTTTACATCTTTTTTGGGAATATTGTGCATTTGTCAGGGATGAGATTCATGTGGGTTAAAACTCAGCAAAACATCACCCAATAAAAGAAAAAGCATCACTTAGAAAGACCATCCATAAAAGATAACGCTAAAAGATGGATGTCAGTGTGGGCTCATTCTGAGGTTTTGGTCAGATTAGTACAAACAAAACAGGTCCAGTTAGTCGTCATTTGCTCTTTTGTAAAATCTTGCTGTCTTATTTGTTTTAACAATTATTTTGATACCTAGTTTTTTTGTAATTATGCTATTTTTCTTTAACAATATTAACCTTGGCTTGGAGTCTGAACAAAGCGAAGTGTCTGTTTTTGGACTTTGTGTTTTCAGGGTTTTAATTAGTTTCAAAACAAATTAGTTTTTATTAGTTTCAGTGTTTGAATTTTTTTTAGGAATTCTGTACATTTTTCAGGGATGAGATTACGCAGGTTAAAACTCAACAAAACATAAAAAAAAAAAAAAAAAAATCACTTAGGATATTCAAAAGACCATCCACAAAAGATAACGCTAAAAGATGAACGTCAGTGTGGCTTCATTATGAGGTTTTGGTTAGATTAGTAAAAACAATACAGGTTCAGTTAGTTGTCAGTTGCTCTTCAGTAAAACTTTGCTTTTTTATGTTTTTCATTCCTTTTTTTTGTAATTCTGTTACTTTTATTTAACAATAATAACCTTGGCTTGGAGCCTGACAAAAGTGAAGTGTCTGTTTGCTTTAAAGAGATGAGCTGAAGCTGGATGTTGTCTGTTTTTATGCAAAACAAAGTGACTCATGAACTGAAGCTGAAATGTTACCACACGATAAAAAGCAAAGGGAGTAACAGCAACTTTTCTTCTCAAATTTGGAAAACCGGAGAAGTTCATTGCATTTAAGGAGTAAAATTAAAGGTCTATATGCTCAGCTAACATCATGAATGATTGGTTCGGGCTCCAGCACTCTGGTCATCACTACTGCCGTTTATTCTGTAGAATTGAAGTGAAAGGAAAGAATGTGAAACATGTCTTGTCTGCCCTGCTACAGGCATTCTAATCATATCAGTCTGAACACAGAATAACGTCAGACAGATTTTTACCAAGCTGACACATCAGTCTCACCTCTGGCTGCACAGATTGACACATTACTGCAATTAATTTCAGCTTGTACCAATCTATTAAAAGAATGGCAGATTGTGTAACCCTGTCATTTTAGTCCAGATGAAAAAGCCGCTCCTGGTCAATTTTTGTGACATGAATTCAAGTCAAACTTTTGAAGGCTTTTTATAATTCATTGAACTGATATGATAGGCTCTACAACTCTTCCCAAAGGGGGTGGGGGAAGTCAAGTTCTGGGCCTGATGCTCTGCATTCTGTTTGTTTTTGCTCTATTTCACTGGTTATATTGGCCCTGCTATGCACTTTAAGTCACATTAAGTACTGTCACTGCACAATCTCTTTTCGCTGTGGAATTATTTAGCTACAGCATGACAATCCATCTGTACATAACCCTGTAGTTTCTTGTATTTCAGTCTATCTATCTATCTATCTATCTATCTGATATTTCTGGTATGGTGCACTTAAATCTAATTAAAAGTCAAAATCAAGCAGTACTCTAGCATCTTATTTTTAAATTGAGGTCACTTTTGATTTGACGTTTGACTTACTCTCTTATTCATATCACTTCCTTGTACTGAAAACACGCTGTAGTTTCAATGTGACACTGATCAAACTGCTTAAACATCACTGTCATGCATCTGTCAAACCCTGCAATTATGCAACCCCTGATGGGAATTTACCCCAAATGCACAAATTAAAAAAAAAAAAAAACCAACAACAACAATAACAACAACACAAAGCATTTCAACCCTCCTTGACACTGACTCTACAGTCTGTAAACTCTCACAGAGGGATGAACACCATTCATCCAAAAGAAATCCCCTCCTTTGCCGTTTGGGATGATGGTGGTGGTGCAGAGTGTTGTCACATCTGGACATCATCTCCCATAGGTGTTCAGTTGGCTCAGTGACTTGGAAGGCCTTGGTGTACTACTATTATATTATTGCACAGAAACAAATAAAGGCTCTGCATGCTTTGAGGTACAGTTTTATTTCTTATACCCCTCTGTGACCCCTGGTGCCCTTCGGATGGGAGCAAACCACTCCCATCAGGTTTTCCCTATAATTATCCCTCATATGTGTGTATCAGCAGCACTAATGTGGGTTAATACAGGTTTGACAAATCTCAGCTGCTGACTCAGTAGCTCAGGTTGACTTTTTTTTTTCTCTACTTACCGTGAGTGTATATGTTTCCAAGTTCATTGTGCAGGTAGAACAGACTCCTGATGCAGTCCTGCACAGAGGAGATTGGCCGGTATCCCGTTAGGACGTATTTGTTAAACTGAAGATGTGGAGGGGAATTCGCCCAGTCCAGAAGCCTGGGTCCGTTTAAGAATGCCATAGCAAACAGGACCGTTAAAAGGACGCCGCCGAATAAGTAAAAAACCGACTGTACCCCTATGTACACATTTAATAAGATTATTGCCACTAAAACCTTGTGGGAGACCATTGGTGTGTTCTTTCCGGGCTCTCAGTGCTGCCGTTAGCCGCCTAGCTCGCAGCTAGCCGTTAAGTCTCAGCTCTCCGGGCGTTAAAAAAAAAAACCAAAAAAAAAAAAAAACTAACCGGCGACGGTGTATCCGCGCCGCAGCCGTTTGGGGTGAACCGCCGGAGCCTGTGTGAGCGTCATCCGCGGGGCTGGAGGCAGAGGCGGCCGGACGCATATACATGCCGCAAGCGGGGCTCAGTCATGACTTTCGGCGTCTCCGAAGCGTCTGTGCGGCACCCGAACACACGGAGCGGTCCACAGGGAGGGTTCTGCTCGTCATGTTAAAGCCACTTCCTCATCGGTTAGCATTCCGGTGCACCAGCGGCACAGGCTCCGACGAGTCCCAGGCGGGGATGGATGCTGTCTGGGGGTGGGCTGGTGGGCTGGTGGGTGGGTGTCCGGCTCCAGAGGATGCTAGCTTGATCCGAACGGTCAGATGTGGTGGCGGACGGGCAGGTACCGGACACAAGCGGGGGCCGTCATGTCTCCGGGTCCGTTCCGTCTGGTGATAGCCGTGTGCGTGTCTTAATCCTTTCCAAACGGATGGGAACGGCTCGGTGCTCAGATCGGAGGAAGGACTCGGGGGTTAGCAAGCCGGGCACCGGAGCCCCGACGCCCCGTGATTGAGGATGAGGAGACCGGGCTTCGAGGCGGCGGACTCCAAACGACACTCGATCCGCTCCGGAACACGAACGCACATTTCCTCCAGCGTCCGATTTATCCCATTATTTTTCTCCCCGAATCCTGGCTAGCCGTTTTCCCTGGAATGCGGAGTCTCCCCTGGCGGCCTTAAGTCCCCTGCATCGCCTCCACACGGGAGCAAAGTTCCCTCTAGAAACAACACGGCACTTCCGGTCTGTGCTTTCACAATAAAAGCTCCGTTCTGCTTCAAGACAAACGGGAAAACACTGGGTCAGATCCGAGGATTTAAACCGAGGCTGTCAAACTAGTTTTAGTCCAGGGCTCCTATACAACCACAGATGTTCTCAGTTAGGCCGGACAAGTAAAATAATAACAGTGAAGAGTTAATAATGCGAACAACATGAACAACTATGAACAACCTAAACCCCACGAGGGGCCACTTGGAATTCAAATGGGGTCGCCTGAAATTTCTAGGAATTGATAAAAATAAAAAAAATAAAAATGTATGGTGAGTTAAGAGACACAATCCCAGTCCATAAAAGACATGACAAACTGTGAGTCTGAAACTGAAGCACTGTGGTACTGTTTATCTGTCAAATGTTCAAACTGAA
>JAPQRP010000029.1:28396991-28408761 GCA_037367295.1 Apogon hyalosoma | reverse complement strand
ATTTAAACAGAGCAAACACATTAGTTTGATGATAAATGGATTCACCAAACCACTAACCATGAGTGAAAGAAAAGTTTATGGATTATCATTCATATTCTGTGAAAAATGGATAAAGAATCATAAATTCTGCTGGGGTATGTAAACTTATGAGCACAGCTGTATGTGGTTTTCATTGGACATGACAGGTACTTTATGATGTCTTTAGGGACAAATATGTGGCGTAGGTTATTGTCACAAGCAAAGCATTTATAATCCAGGTTAATTTGCAATGCCAAGGCTCCTCTAACCTGCCATGGACAAAAACAACCACATTTACTGTTTGCACTTACATATGTGAACAGTAGAAAGAGGGAATGACATGCAAATATTCTGAGGTAATATATCAATAAACTGCCAAAAGGGAAACGTCAGAAAGAAGAAGAAACTTAAACTCCACAAAGGAAAACTTCCTTCAACAGTTTATGACGAACATTGGGATTAGCCTATTTGGAGACATGTGGTCTTCAGTGTACAGTAATCTGTAGAAACATCTGTAATCTTAAAAGCAGCAGTAAATCATATAAGAAAGAAATACTCAAGGAAAGCAGCGTTACCTGCATATATTACCTTTGTTTGTTAAAGAAACTTTATTTGCAGATTAGAAAACATGAGTGACAATGTTAAGTCATGATTTAAATGTTGAATGTACTTGTTTTATCTTTATTTTTCCTGTATTTATGCATTTTAACCACAGAATATATATTTGACCTGTTTATCTAGAATAAAATCATTCCATGTCAACTGTTTCATTTTTTCACTTTCAGTGTTAAGTGTTCTGTTCTCTGCTGCTGTTGTGTTTTGTTCTGTTCTTAGGTAGCGTTACCCTACATGAAAGCGGAAGTGGTAAAACTTCCTGTGCACGGATGAGGTTTTAAAGCAAATTTAAAAAGAAAAAAAAAACACAACACAGTGTGCAGGTCATCGTTATGGTAAATGGTTTGACTCGGAGGCTTCTGTTCAGCATCATTTGATATATAATTTATTGGGTTTTACACAGTAACCGTTCGTCATTTCAGTATTTTATCATCAGTTTTTCAGTAATAACAGAAGATGAACGATGAGGCAAGACAAACAGACACGGGTAACAAACATCTGCTACAAAACAAAACAAACGGGTTAAAAGAAACAAGACAAAGCAGACGATGGGACAAAATGTTGAGAAACACACAGAAAACTCAAAAAACATCTTAAATTGAACAGATTATGGAGAAGACTTGGCTTGGAGAAGTCCAGGATCATTAGAATTAACCTGATTAAAGACAAAAGGGACACAGAGGCACTGAGTTATTATACATATGGTAAACGAATGAGTCTAAAACATGTAAAGAGAAGTTACACAACAAAGAACACACTTGACAAGTTTCAGGAAATATGGACCATTTCTACAGTTTTCATGAGAATAATAATAATAAACCTGTTGATGGTTGGAAGGATGACACAAATCGATTTATTTTCTTATTTATTTCCTTGTGGGGTTTTTTGTATAGAATATTATTAATTGTTTCTTTTTTTGTGTGTATTTGGTATTTTTATTTACATATATACTCTCTATTTGCCTTGTTGTTTGTTTGTAACTTGTTCTCTTGGTTAATAGAAGAAAATCTCAACAAATACATGTTTTAAAAAAAATAAGAAAAGGTGCATTTGTTGCCTGAGCCTCATTATTCCAGTTAAGAACAAGATAAATCTCACCTTTGTATCCATTCATCAGACCACCATTCCCTCCATATTTTGCAGTTTCATCTGTAAAATGCAGTTCAATATGAACAATGTATTAAAAAAAAACTTTTGACTTCTTGAAAGATTTTTTTTAAATTTAGGACACAATCAAATCACAATGCAACTAAACAGGAGCAAAAAAGAAAGGACAGGAGTTCATTCGACGAATAAGTTTGCATTCTGAGGATTTAATGTGTGCATGGGAAACAAAAGCAGGCGATGCACATTTCAGTGCATGCAAAACCACACCATAATTGGCTATGAAAGCTGTTTCTCACCATAGCAAAATGTGCAGAACACAATGTGCCATCACCACATTATTATGCAAGAAGGCGTGACTAATATGACAACTAGAAACTAGAAAAAGATGAGTGGAAGTTTCTCATGAATGAGGAAGCGTGGGTCCTTCTTACTTACCCAAGGCATCTTGAGTTGCTCCTAACTGTGCACCGTAACCTACCAAACACATGGTCATGCAGATTAAACACACATATATATATTTATGCGCTCGATCACTGCAGTTATTCTTACAGTGTTTGTATAAGACTAAAATGTACCCATTTGCTGAGGTCCATATGGCCCCCCAGCTCCTGAAACGGCACATAAATACAAACAAAAACCTCAGTTAGTCCAACAAAGACAAGTCAAAACAGACGGGTGTGTGCAGATAGATAAAGCCCAGACACAAAAGCACAAACACGCCACAGACTTATCTCAAACCACTAGACATATGTCCTGTGTCATCAGTTAGACAGAGATAAGACACTAAACCTTCCAATGACTGATGTCATCCAGGATCACATGGTGAATGACTCATTGGTATGCCTTTCTTCTACATCTTAAAGCTAGTCTTCAATGTTCTTTTCTGTTTCTGTGATCGATGTTTTATCTGTTTGCATCTGAACCTTTTCAAGCTGTC
Organism: Apogon hyalosoma; assembly: GCA_037367295.1. Classification (NCBI taxonomy): domain Eukaryota; kingdom Metazoa; phylum Chordata; class Actinopteri; order Kurtiformes; family Apogonidae; genus Apogon; species Apogon hyalosoma. Next base: position 28,406,084 of record JAPQRP010000029.1, on the reverse strand, counting down.
GCCTTCACCGACCAGCCGCCCTGCAAACAGAGACTTCCTGGTTTTATGGAGGTTCAATTCAAACGAACCCTGCCGCTTCAGAGGAACAGACCAGGCTCTATCAGGTCATCTGTTCACACATCACAAAAAAAAATTCTTACCGTATTTGCTTGCGGCTTTAGCACCTTCGGCCTCCAGGCTGAGATGCTGTGCAGCATGTGGGTAGGCTCCGTCACCTCGGACACAAATGACACGTTTAATGACACTAAACATGAGCTTTGAAATGGCACGTGTGAAATTCCTAAATCAACATGAAATGGGTGTGACAGTGAGAAAGTCGAGATATACTGTGACCAGAATTCAGTCTAACTTCATAATAATAATAATAATAATAATAATAATAATAATAATAATACATTTTATTCATAAGGCACTTCTCTTTTAAAAGAATCTCAAAGTGCTACAAAAAAAAATTAAGTCTTAGACCAATATTTTACTTTACAAAACTGTTCAATGTACAAGTGTTTCTGCACATATAAAAGTTGCAAATAAAGGTTCACAGATATGTTCAGCTTTTACCTTCCAGTGAAGGTGTATGTGTAGTTAAAGTTTACAAGTGCATGTCATAATCGTGTGCTTGTTTTCTGTAAAAACTAATTCATTTAAAAGAAGAAGAAAACTTGACACTGTGGCTTTGACGATTATACATGTACAGGGTGTCCCAAAAAACTGGACATCATTTGAGATGTCCATATCGGAGTGACTACATGGTCAGGAGAAATGACACCGAATAGGATTTATTTTTGGACATAAAATGTTTAATTCTACAAATTTCAAATGAAAAATTCCAAATCTGCTTTCTTGTCGGCGCTTGTTTATGAAATTTTCTAACAAATTCACGTTGCGCATTGACATTTGACTGAGTTAGGGCGTACTTCAATACACAGAACGACTTTTCTGTCGCAGTAAACAGCATGTTTATTCCTAAAAGCAGAATAATGAAAATTATTACACTTTTTTGAGCAAAAAAGAGCAAACAAATTTAAAACAAATTATTAGGTGATGAAATTATGTCAAATTTTCTGGGACATCCTGTATAATAATAATAATAATACTGTTATTTATAAAGTACTTTTCATTCAATTGAATCTCAAAATGCTACAGTGAAAAGAAAGTCTTAGAACAATATTTTACTTTCATTGTTCAATGTACTACAAGTGTTTCTGCACATATAAAAGTTGGAAGTGAAGGTACCCAGACGTGTCCATCGTTTACCTTCCAGTCCAGTAGCAATCACTGGAACGCCACCATAAGGAAGCTGAATAGCTCTGCCTCCTGCAGAACAAAATAACATCACAAACTGAGTCAGATCTTCTGTCTTTGCAGCCAGCTCTGTTGTATCCACTGGTTCAACACTGACTCATGCATGTGGACTGAATGTGACTAATAATGTGACAGGAGGATGAGGTCATGTCAGAGCAGCTCACCATACTTTCCACCAGCTTGGTCCAGTCCTGCACCGAGGGCTCCTAAAGAGAAACGAGAGGGGCTTCAGACACCACGGAAAATTAATCTGTACAGCTTTACGGGTAAAGGTTGTTCCCCCTCCGTCTGTCGGTTGATTTGATAGAGTGGTTTCTCAAAACTACATGGATCTGAATGAAAAGTTGTGGACGTGTAGAAACAGAATTTGAGCTGCAGTACGTGCTTTGTATTTTTTCATTCCATACTACTTTATACTTCTACTCTGCTTCATCTCAAAGGCAAATATTGTTGTTGTTTTTTTTTTTTTTAACTCAAATAAAATAAGTCCATTAATTTCAACAGTTTCTTACTTGATCTGTCCAGTGAAAACCACATCTGCCAATGCATTTTTGAAAGTTAGTGATAAACAGATTTTCCTCCTTCATAAGCTACATAAAGTCTTTAGAAGTCCTCTTGGATTCGCTGGAAAATGTATCATCAAAGCTGAAATCAGGCCTGTTTTTCTCAGCTCATCAAAAGTAGTTTATATTTACTTGGTTCTCACAAGACAGTGATGCTACAAACATTAAATGATGACAGAATATGATGCAGTGCTGCAGATTAAACTACCGACAGTTTCTAGAGAAGCTCAAAGGAGTTCAGTTTTAACCCATGAAGACCCAAACATCCACTTCTGACCAAAATCATCTACTGATCTAAACTGTTTAATACCTGTTGATCCACTAATTCTATCAATACATGTAAATAATTGGTGTAAAATGCAGTTTGCCATCTTTTCATGATCATCAGATATGACCCATTTGGACGTTCATCCTCTGCAACACTGATTCACCAGTAAAACCCCTGGAGTTTGACAGAGGACACTGGATGGAGACACATGTTTTTACATTCAGTTATTCATATCTTTGCTGGAAAAAAAAAAGTCACTTTTTCTTCAGTTTTCTCTGTTTCTGATATGATAACCGTCTCTAAGCTTTTATGAACATTTACACGCTCAGTAAATTAAACATAGGAAAAAACATTACATTTTCTCTGAAAAATGCAAAATACTGTGGATAATAATCTAACAAATGGTGCTAAATCATTATAGAAAGATTTAACCGAGAGAAAAATTCATTTGGGAACTGCCAGAACAGTGGCACTGGGTCTTTAAAAGTTAAACGTGTACATCAGTAAATGACAACATATACATAAATACAGCAGTAAAACAAACCAAAAACATTATCTATGATATAAAACCATTTGAATGTAAAATGACTCCTACTACGGTGCTGTATTTGTGCTTTTTCTTAAGTAGAAGCTCACAATTCATTAACTGCTCACAAGTCTCAGTAAAATTTGCATTAATCCCCGTCAGAGGACCATAGTTGTTTGTCTGGTAGTCTATTTCTGCATTGTGTGAATTAGATTCTGAGTGCAATCTAGTATTTTTTTTATTTTTTTCTGATTTTATTTCTGCTTCATGTTTAAATGTCTTACCTCCTCCCTGGACCTGTCCTGCATATGCTCCTGTATTCTGGGCTTGAAACCCCCCAAAAAGCACAAACAGACAGATAAGACAGTGCTGATTTGTGAATATTTTCACACCTGCTCAAACTAAACTATGCTGAAAGTGTTTAGAGGAGCATGAAGTCAAAAACTACCAGACTGAACTGGTCAGCTTCGATAAATAAGAGCCAATAGCGACACCCAGTGGACAGAAGAAACTGTAGCACAGGACACCTTCAGCCAGGCAAGGTTTGATTAGCTTCTGTTTTAATGTTTTCAACAGAATTTTAGTTTGAATTAGTTTTAAAGCGTGTTCAGTAGTTTAGTTTAGAGTTTTTGAAACTGCCTGGCTTCAGTTTCATTAAAAACGTATTATTTTTTTGTGTTAATTTGCGTCTCTTTTTTTGTTTCAGTGTGGGATTAAAAAGGTTAGAAAAAGTGTTTCTTTTCTTCTCAGATAGGGTGAATAAACAACCATAGGCAAAAGACAATTATAAAAGATTATTTTCAAAGTTTGCTCCAGTTAGTTTTGTAAAACACAATATTTTTAAACTATCTTTTTTCCTTTCCCTTATGTTTCAGTTGAAGAAAATGTTTTTCACCCATTGTTTCTGTTATTTCATTAGTTTTGCAGCAGAGAAAGTGGTTTTCTCTGATGGCGTCTTATTTTGTAGATGATAGAACTTCTAGGTGTTAGTGTAGTCGTCTGTTATTGGTTTCAGTAGATTAAAACTGCTTCATTCATTACCTTTACTTTTCCCTGCTTTGCTTTCAGCAACATCAGTTGCCTCAGCAGGAAAACCAAGTCCTGGAACACAGCACTAAACACTGTTACAATCACCTCTGTAAAATTTGCATTTTTTATTTAAGACTGTTCTTACCGGCTCCATAACTATCGCCATAACCATTCCCATAACCTGTGGAGGGAAAGAAATATATACATATATGTGTGTGAGGTTTTTTTGTTTTTTGTTTTTTGTTTTTTTTCATTGAAGTTCGTTTAGAATCTGAGCTTCTCTGTGGATGACATTTTGACAGTTACTTCTTACCGTAGCCATTCCCTGCCATAGCACCCAGGTATCCTGTTACTCCATCCCCATAGCCTGTGATAACACACACACAAAACAAACTGGATTTAACACACATCTTTTACAGCAGTTTTTACTTAGAGATTCACACAATCTAATCACCAGAGTAAAATACTGCCATTGTACATTTCATACATACATACATACTCATGCTTTTGGTACAAGACCCTCCCACTCTACCTATACACATATGTCAAGTACATGTTATAAAATATTATTCAATCTATCACTTGGACACTGACATCCTTTTGATCAGCAGGATCAGACGACACTACCAGTGTTTAACTCAATAAAAAGAGAAGTCTGTAAAGATGCAAAAAAAAAAAAAAAAAGAATCACATTGTCTTTTTATTGTAAATTTTAATAAATAATCTTGTCTAAACCATAACCGGAGCTTTTAATGCAAGGTCCTGAAATTTGTACACAAGCCATCCACTAAAGCAGAGAAACTGAATGAAAAAAAATTACATCGAAAATATCTTTGTTCTATTTTATTTTATTTTGTCACTTACATAAATGTAAAATGGCAATATTTTAATCTGACAACTGCATTAAGTTGCAACCAATTCATTTCTTCTTCACCAGGCAAAGTGAGAAAATGAGTTCTCCACCCCATTTACATCCTAAAGATTGAAATTTAGGAGGTGAAATATCACATTTCTCCTTAAAGTTTCAGTGTGTACCATTTTACAATTAGGCTTTCATTCAGGCATGATCACCTACGAACCAAAGCCATGGTGTTTTCACTGTATCTAGTGAAGGAACTGGTTGCCTGCGTCCTGATGCAGTGTTTCTACAGTTGCAGATTTCATATTCTTCTTCATCCATTTCAAGGCGAGTTGCATCTGGCGTTAAAGTGTCTGACTGTCACTGACTTGATTGTATCTGAAACTTCATCACTAGATGCCACTGAACCTTCAAGTCTGTGGTCCTGTGTGTTAGTACATTTGCATTTAGGCTCAAGGGGTTTGAGGAAGAAAATCCGGGGCCAGTTTCATAAAGGTTTTTGACTGGTCTGCAGTCTTAGACCATTCTGATTTGCTCTTATATTAGTATAATGCAAACGACAGTTTCACAGAAAAAGGTCTTATTTCATGATGGAAAGCATGAAATGGTGGTTTTTAGTTTTAAAAAGTGTGAATTTCCCATAAAGTCCTGTGTAACATATATACGTGTATGAATGTGGAGTTTGTGTTGAAGTCTGTGTTGTGCTGGGACTGAAAATCCTTGTAATTCTGGAGTATAAAGTAGTATAAGGGCATTCACAGAACACTTAACATGAGTCCTCTACATACAAATCTATATACAGATTTAGCATGGATTTAGGTTATCAGGTGTGAAGGGGCTCATTTTTTAAAGGCCTTGTATGTTATCATCTGTTTTCATTGGAAGTAAAAAGCTTAACCCATAAAGACCCAAACATCCACCACATACCAAGACCATCTACTGATCTAAACTACACCTGTTGATCCATTAATCCTATCAATACATGTCAATAATTGTATAAATACAGTTCTTCATCTGTTCATGGTCATCAGATATAGGCTCCATAGTTACCGTGGAAACACTGTCGTCTTCTCCGACATTGATTCACCAGTAAAACCCATGGAGTTGGATCAATGACAGTGGATGGACACACTGGGTTTATGTTCAGTTCATGACAGATTTTTACTGAAAAAGACACTTTTTCTTCAGTTTTCTCTGTGTCTGATACAATATCCCTCAACTTTAATCTGAGCTTTAATTAACATGCACACGATCAGCAAATAAATATAAGAAAGTACATGATTCCCACTGAAAAATATGCAAGATACAGAGGGTAAAATTATAATAAATGGTGGTAAATCACTTAAGAAAGGTTAAATATGGAGGAAAATTCATTTGGGAACCGTCTAAAGTAACACTGGGTCTTTATGGGTTAAATTTCTTCATGATTGTATAATTAACAGCTTTGTGAAACAGACATCTATATTCTATATCAAGTCCGTTAGATTTGATACAGATGTATGTAGATGCCTTGATGAGCATCATCTTTATGAAACCAGCCTCCGAATTGCTTCACAGCCTCACCAGTTGATTTTCCTGCAGCGTCTTCAGGATACCCACCCTGCCCGAGGGCGGCAGCTGAGATTTAGTTCAGACAAAGAGTTAACATCCACAACACAGTGCAAAAACAAATTCAAAGCACATACATAAGGCATACTACACTACGTAAAACTACACACTTACCACCCAGCTTCCCGGCTGCACCTCCCAGGTACGCTCCCTGTCCCAGACCTGTGGGCACGGCATGGAAATACTTCAGCACAAGTGGTGACCATTTACATGAACATCTGCATCTGCAAACAAGGGCCGTTTCCAGTGTTACCTGCTCTATAGCCACCAGCACCCAGACTCGCTCCCAGATAGTTTCCTGGTCCTCCAAGATAGCCTGTGAAACAAGTCAAAATAAGTTCAGCAAAAGGACCAGAGAATCACTGAAGAATTAGTTAAGAATTACAAACCCTTCAGATAGAGTTGCTTAATGTTGTTACCACCTCCCACCATTAGATGGCAGACATGTGCCCCTTCAATCCTAACACCATTTCAGGACATGTTTCTACTCAAAGTGAAGAAGAAAATTAGTTTGAAAGGTGTGATCCTGAGCTGGTTTAGTAAGTAAGTAAGGAAAGTTTATTTATTTACTCAAGTAAAGATTGTTTAGTATTAGTTTTTATAGATAAGGACAGTTTTGGCTATTCTGCTGCTTGACTAAAAAGCTACTAAAACTTAGTGCATTTTATTTTCTTTTAATGTTTAAGTTCATTTATTTTAAGAATAAAATGTAAAAAAAAAAACAAAAACACAAATTTTACAAAAAGTTCTGCAATCCAACATGGCCGCCACCGCGTGACATCACAATATGCAAATTAGATGAATAAATTTACTCCCATCATAAACTTTGGGTTATACCAAAAACTTGCGTCATTTACAGCATGCCTTTATCTCTAAACTATTCCAAGATACAGTTTCTGGAAAGCTTCATATCAAAATTGAATAGTTTTGAAAAAAAAAAAAAATCTGGCACCTAAAGGGTTAATCATGTATTAGTGGTGTTAGGTGAAAGCCTGTAACTATGAAACAGACATGAACTCAGCTTTAGAAGACAGACAGTCACCATACGGTCTGAATAAGAGTCATCTTCAAAACAAAACGTTTCAACAGAGAAAAGGCTAATGTCCTCCTTCAGTGGGGACGTTTCCTTATACAAAAGATGCAGCGGTTGTTGTAAATGGAGTGTTGAACACATGTAGCTGACAGAGGAACAGAGAGACACAGTAGATCTCTATATTTTTTTCAGGTTTGGAGCGTTTTACTCCGTGCTCCACTGAGCAGCGACTTTCCTGGACTGAATCCTAAAAACTACCAGAGCAGATGTTGAAGCGTCGATCCACCAGAGGACACTTTACCTGAGGTAAAACAGACAGATGCAGGAGCTGTTGGACCTGTTCTGACCAGTACTGCGGCACCAGTGCCACTTTCTAGAACCACAAAACACTAACAAAATGCACCATATCATTAGTGACATGGAAGACACTATATGGACAAAGGTATGTGGACACGTTGAATTCAAGTGTTTTTTTTTCTAACAGAACAAAATAATAATGACAAATGACATAATGTAGTTTTATATTGTGATAAATATTAAAATTGATGTTTATATCTCAACTCATCATGAACAGGACATCTCATGAGCGGCAGTTATGATGTGACCCAATACTTTTGTCCATATAGTTTAGAAACATCATTATTTCCTGTTTAAGTTTAACGGGAGATTTTTCTTCCTTAGTGACATGTGAACAAAGTAGTTGGTTGGTTGTGGTAGAAAATAATTATTTACAGTCAGAGCATGATTTTTTTTTTTTTTTTTTTCAAAATTTAGAGGTAGAACATTTAAAATCATAGTCATCGATCAAAAAAAGAAAATAACAAAATCAGTGTTGAGAGAAATTAAGTAAAAACCATCTCTGAGGCATTTTGGAAGTGAAGATAACAATTTAACCCAAACTAACCAATGCAATGATATTTATCCCAATATAAAGCTATATTCTGACATTAGTCCTTATTGTTTTGTATCCCAGACCCCTGTTAGAAAAGAAACCCCTGAATTCAACATGTCCACATATTTTTGTCCATATAGTGGATGACTTAGGCAATTATGCTATGAGGATAAAATGGAAAAATTGGACCAGTTATTCTATATCAGTTTGCAATAATTTAATTCAAGTGTGAAATTTAGAGTTTATTATAATCATTATAAAACATCCCTAGTGGTGATGTCATAAGCATTGTCTAAACAGCACTGACCTGACCTGTCTGGTCCCATAAAACCTACTAAACTAACCCTGTGGACGGGCCAAGGACGAGCACATTACATGTTCTGAATATGTGTGAGTACACTAATGCATACTTGCTCCAAGGATCCTCAGTCCTGTAAACCAATCACACACCCTGTCACACACAGTCCAGCCTGCACTCTTTATCCTGAATCTGCTCCTAAATACAATGTGTTGACTCATGGCCCATGGCCGATACCTCCATCTTCCATGAAAATAGTTTTTTGCATAATCTATCGATAATCCAACAAAATACCGTGGACTGTGGGGCCTTGGCTGAGGTCTGCGCTCCACTGGGCGCCTGTTCAGTTTTTGTCTTGTTTTCCTACACTGAATTAAAACCTGAATAGATGTACATGAATGGAAACAAGACCAAAACACAACTAAAACTACATCATTTCAAACTAATGCTCATATGTAACCTATGATAGTTTGTCCTTTAAGTTGGAAACATGATACAAGTGACAGAAAAGCTTTTCTTTTATGAATCACTGAGATACCAGGTCAGTACTATTCTTTTCTCACTGATTTAAAATCTGATATTTACACATAGAAACACTGTTGAGATGCTACACATGTGGTCCAAATAGTTGGTACCCATCTGTTAATGAAAGAAAAACCCACAATGGTCACAGAAATAACTGGAATCTGACAAAAGTAATAATAAATAAAAATTC
>JAPQRP010000029.1:28331519-28371452 GCA_037367295.1 Apogon hyalosoma | reverse complement strand
ACTGTGTTTTTAGTCTTCAATACAGCACTTTGGTCCACTGTGATTGTTTTAAAGTGTTTTATAAATAAAGTTGGATTGAAATTTACACGATACTTAGCAGTGGATTGTACTGTTTACGTGACCAAACATAGGGATAAATCATCCAAAAATACCTCTGTTTACAGGTCATTTAGGGTCAACAAAAAGAGATGGCAGCACACTGCCACCTGGTGGACAGTCTGAGCAAAACCAACGGTCCTGTTCATTTATTCATTGATAGAAAAAAAAACAAAAAAAAAAAAAACATTCATTTTACTCTCTTGCTTAGAATATATTTACTACCTGAACTCATTCTTGTGTATATAAAACTGTGTTGTAAGAAAAAAGTCAGAATTCTTAGAAAAAAGTCCAAATCCAGACTTTTTTTCTTCAGAATTCTGACTTGTATCCCAGAACAATAATAATAATTAAAAAAAATATTCTGAATAATACATTTTTAAAATATTTTAGACCTTTTTTTTTTTCCCAGTGTCCCTAATCCTCTTCCGTAGACACAGGACGTAAACATACAGCAGTAAAATGGAACATACATATTAATACAGCAGTAATATGCATAAAAAACATCATATGTGATATTACGACACTAACAGGGACCATTTTACTGAACACTAAGTAGTTTTACTTTTTACACTCTATATACATTTTCTGGTAATATTTACACGTTTTATCATAAAAAAGCAGAACGTTTTTGTTTCGTTTTTTTAATCTTACCTTGTACATACAGTATTTCTTTTCTCTAGCATAGAGTTAGCTTTTTGTATATTTTAGAAGTATTTTAGTGGTATCTGTATTTTTAATATTTTGTGTCTTGTAGTTTTTGTATTGCCTATATTTTTCAGTATTTGGTGTGTCATTTTTATACAGTCTTTTTGCATTTTAAGTCTTTTCTGCTTAACAGATTTTTATTGTTCCTGTAACAGTGACAATAAAGATCAATTTCTGTTTTTAAATCCTCTCCTAAACAACTATTCTCTTCTATTCTATTCTATTCTATTCTATTCTCTTCTCTTCAACTAGTACTTTCACTTTTGGAAACCATCTGACCTCTTCTTCCTCTGTAACGGAAATCAACAGTCCCACTGCTCTTTAAGTGTTTCTGATCCTGATAATACAGCTTTAATATCCTCCACTGCACTAATACACACCTCCTTCCCTATCCTCTTCCTCTTCGTCACATATCTCACCCTCCTCTGCACTTTCCCCAAATATAAACGTTCTTGGCACAGATTGAAACGGGGAGGAGTCTGTCTGAGCCAGTTCAGCCCAGGACAAGGACTGAAGGACAAACAAGCAACAAGGAAGGAGCAGAAAATTAAATAAAACATTCAGCAGGAAAATAAAAGGAGAATAAGGCACACTGAGGACGACTACCAGCCTGCAGAACAGTAAGTATTTATGGGATTTTGTCATTTTTTAAGCGAGCATGACTATCAGATCTCCTGATATAGCAGTAGCTGCAGCAGGCCCAGGCTTAACCCTTCCTGTTTATTTGGTATAACTGATTTGTAAAATGATTTCTCCCACAAAATACATCATCAAAAATACGTCTTATTTAAATATCTGCATTCAGAATCTCTCTGTATTACTTCAGTGTCGATCTGTGGTGTGTTTCGTGGGCTGTAACAGGTGTCACATTCAACAAGTGTCAAAAACATGCAGTTGTAATATGTGTAACTGTAATTTTATCTCTACTGTTAATCTAAGGCCTTTCTTATCTGTTTATTTTTTTTCCTCTCTGCAGATGTCTTTCTCTCCAGCTGCCTTGGCTGCTCGTCGAGTGCTGGTTGCTGCGTCAAGCCATGAGGGAGGAGGTCGGTCTGTCTTTACTGTGTCTCCTATTAACTAAAATCAGATCCAGTCACATACGAGCTGCAGTCGACAAGCTGAATATTAACTGAAACGTCTGCGAACGTGGCAGCCTCCCAGCAGTCATGTACATTATACTACCCACTAACGTACGCTGTAAATATGAACAATAAAAGCAGCCGTTGTCACCCTCCGTGTTTTTATTGATGCATCCATTTGTGAGTGGAATTCGTCAGTTGTACGTGTTCAGGTTTGAGCCCATTTTAAATTACTTCACAAACTGTGTTATTTTATTCTGTAGCAATGCATCATCTTCTATTAGATCATCGTGTTTATTTCCCTTCATCCTACAGTTTTTCACAATCATTCACTGGACAGGAAGGCGATAAAAACAGTAAAACTAACTTAAGTTGTCAGATGAATGTAGAAAAAGGTAAACGTTTGCCTCTAAGATGTAATGGAACAGAAGTATAAACTGATATTAAATAGAAATACTCAAGTAAAATATAAGTAACTTAAATTTGCACAGTACTTCCACTGAATATACAGTTCTGACTCGACTTCAGAATAAAATGATTATGTTAACATGACAATATTTGAGGAAGCGACAGTTGGATGAATCCTAAAAAAAAAAACATTAACCAACAGACCTCTAACTTCTGTCAGGATTTGATATATATATATATAACACCATCTTCTTCATGATACATGATGAAAACTGTGACCTGAAAAGGAACTAGAGCCGTCACACCAGAGGAGGACTTTTACTTGGAGTAAAAAAGTGGAATATTTGCCTCTGAAATGTAGTGGTATAGAAATGTATAGTACAGAGTGGAAATACTCAATTACCTTAAATTCATGCTTAAGTTTGTGTAATAAAGTACATATTTTATTTATTTATTTATTTATTTATATATAATAAAGCATCAATGTCAAACTCTGTTCAGTGATTTATCATGTAGTTTTCTTCTCTCTAACTACATAATTTTTAATAATGCAACAATATTTTTGCACTTATTTAAATATTTCTTAAATTATCATATTGATAATATATTGTCTTGTATATATTCTACAAATTGTTGTTCTAATTGTGTTTAATAGTGTTTATTTATTTATATATTTGTCTATTTTTCTTTTTTGTTGTATTAATTTCTTTCCTGCTACTTTGAATGAACCTTGAATGGAGCAGCTGAAACACAATAAGTATTCTGCGTCTGATTTGGTTTTCACAGGTCGCACCTGGAAGATCCTGACGTTTGTGCTGGCGCTGCCCGGTGTGGGCGTGTGCATGGCCAACGCCTACATGAAGGCTCAGGCTCACTCTCACGAACAGCCGGAGTTTGTGCCGTATCCTCACCTTCGCATCCGCACCAAGGTGAGTCGGCGGTCGCACACCTGAACCTGGAGGTTTCTTTCTTTGCTTTGGTGAGGTCTTCATCACTGCCCGCTCGCCTCCTCTGAAGGCCTTTACGACTGAACTCCAGGCTTTTCTGTTTTGGGCACCGAGACAGGAACCTGGAGGTGGAGAGGAACTAAGAGGAAGCCCGGACTTTTACTCAAATACAAACTCTGACATGTCATTATATATCACCAGTTAAATCCCACAAGTTTTTACTACTGATGATAAGTTTGACTCAACACTGTCAAACCTTTATTTAAGCATCTGACTTACATTTGTCTCATTCCAAGACACAAGTGGATTTATCTACAATTTATTTGATGTATAGAATTTGATATTTGAACTTTTATTTCTTGTAATTCACTCAATTATTGGAATTTCTCCAACGTTTAGAATTCATTAGGTTTTTGGAATTTGTGTGATTCTTCTCAAATTTGTTTGATTTTTGGAATGCATTAGATGGATGTAACTGCTTTGTAATCAGCAAACATTTGGCTAACAACTTAAATTCTACACATTTTGCAGTAAATGTAATATATTACATTCACTCTACACGTACTAGGATTCAGACAAAAAATACTGTCAGATGAAACTAGTTACTCCCCATCATCCCATGTTATATGTTTACATAATATAACATATCCAGTATAAAAAGCATTTGAAATGAATATTTACACTGCAAATTATTTGGTTCTTACCAAGATTAAAACAACAACTTAGCTTTAGAAGGGTTAGATAATTTATCTTGTTTTAAGAGTTCATTTCTTATTTTAAGGGTTCATACATCTGTAAACACGCTTATTTTTAGATTTAATCTTAATTCAAGGGTGAAATTTTCTTGCTGCATGGACAGATGTTTCACTTGAGTACCTTTTTCCACAGATTTAGTGTTTTTATCTTGTTTTTTGCAGTGTAGCTCCACAGTGAAGATATGAACTGTGGTTAGGGATGGAAAGAACATAAAAGAAGGAGTTATCTTTTACTGGAGTATTTCTAATCTTTCAGTTAGTCTTAGACCTCGACCAGAGCCCAGATCCAGGTCTCTTGTTGATTCACCTCTACTGTCTGTGTGTCTTTTTCCTTCCAGAAGTTTCCCTGGGGCGATGGAAACCACTCTCTGTTCCACAACAGTCACACTAATGCTCTGCCCGACGGCTTTGAGGAGTCGCACCACTGACAGACTCATTTCCCAGCTTTGTTTTGCTGCATGTTTTAACCTGCGGTCCGCAGTCTACTGATGCTTGGCTGAACTACTGTATTCTGACCAAGAGGCCAGACGGAAATAAAACCACTTTGTGCTGTATTACAATGAGTGGCGTTTCACTTTTAATTCAGAGTAGTGCTCAATTTAATCAGCATCCAAGTCCAATCTAAATGGGTCTGTTGGGACATCATTATTCTGAATATGTTCACATATATTAAACACTGACACATGATATATAAGGAGGAGGAGAAGGAGAAGAAGAACAAGGAGAAGAAGAAGAAGAAGGAGAAACAGGGGTAAGTGCGTATTATTTTCAGCCATGGATTATTTACAGACTTTTGGGGTCCTTTATGTTTTGGAGATGCTTAAAAATAAACCCAAATGCCTGTTTTTACGAGAACGAAAGAACAGGTCAGGCCAGGGCAGTGCTGTCGTTCACTTTTCTGTTTTGCACATCCAATTTACTGCAGTGATTCCCAAAAATCGTTCAACAATTTCATTTGTTTTTGTAGAGAAAAGGACTAAGGCCACTAGAAAAAAAAAATTAAGGTCCAATATATTCTTTTATTATTATTCTGACTTTTTTCTCAGAATAATAATAATATTACCCACAGACAGACAGACAGGTAGGTAGGTATAGATATAGGACCTTAATTTTTATTTCATTTTCCAGTGGCCCGAATCCTCTTCCATATTTTTGGAACCCAGTCTTGCAAAAATAACCTTACTTTTCACCTTGTTAAATCTTTAACATTTATTTAGGTCTTTTATTTACGGCAGTTTTGTTTCATTTCAGTGTTGTTTGATAATTTTTTCATCTTGTTGCAACTTCACAACCAAGTGCTGTTCAGTGTTCACATGGGTTTGTGGAAGTCAACATTTACAACATTCCTCTTCTAATTTAATTTGGAAAATGAATTCACACATCATAGATTATATTATCAGACAAAAAAAAGTAAGCTTAACCTAAACATAATAACAGTTACTTTCTAAATGTACAACCAAAATTAAGGAACTAACTTGTCTCTGAATATTGTAAGCAGGGCTGTTTTTGAGCCTACAGATATTTTTTTGGTGTAAACTTCATAGCTACAGTCATGGAAAAGACTTCTGATCTAAACGTTTTACAAAAAACAATCCCTGGTACGCTTCAACAAAAGGGTTTAACACTGAAAACACTGGCTGTTCTTATAACGATGTGTTGAAAAAAGTGAAAAAGTTAATGAATTTTTTAATTTAGTTTTCGCATTCACTACAGTTTATCCAGGCCTTAGATTAAAGACTTGATTTAAAGCCAACATGTGATCCTGAACACCATGAAAACCAGTGGGAAATGCTGATTTTGTTATATTTCATTGTAGTTTTTGTTTAATTTTACACTTGGCAGCAGAGTTAATACTTTGTACTTGGTGTGAACTTGATCTATTTTTGATGTCGTCCTTTTCTGTCATTATGTGAATACGTGCTGCGTAACACGTGGGAAAACAAAGATAACCTTGAACTGTGAACAAGAACAAACTCAAAGCCAAGTGAGGTTCCAGCTATATATTCAGTTGCATAAATTTATATGACACAGGTGAATTCTTTACACTGTATATCTGCTATTCCATATCATCTCTGTACAAAATAAACTACTGGTTCAGAGACCGACCCTGATAATTCCAGTACTTCCAGCTAAATGACATTTATCAAAATGAATGATGACATCTTTCAAATAAAAAAAAATAAAATACAAAATTATAATAATGATAAAAAAAAATATCACAATACAAATGTCAATAATTCAAACAGTAAATTCAAATGCAAAAATGTCATGCTGGGAAAGGGAAATAGTTAATATCAAGTAACACTGAATCTACATAGAAATATATGCTACCTATTTATGAAAATAATTCCAGAGTGAGTTGTGTTAGTGCCCTTTTAACCCATAAAGACCCAGTGCTACTTCAGTGACAGTTCCCAAAGAAACGTGTATCTAGATTTAACCTTTCATAAGTGATTTATCTCCATTTATTAAAATATCATCCCCTGTGTTTTATGTTTAAGTGAAAACCACATATTTTCATATGTTTAATTCATTGATCATGTAGATGTTCATAAAAACTCAGATTAAAGTTGAAGGTCATTAAATCAGAAAGAGGAAAGTGAAGAAAAAGTGACTTTTTCAGCAAAACATATCATTAACTGAACATAAAAACAAATGTGTCCATCCACTGTCACTGATCCAACTCTGTGGGTTTTACTGGTGAGTCAATGTTGTAGAAGATGACGGTGTTTCCATGGTAACTACAGAGCCTCTGAACGTCCAAATGGGTCATATCCGATGACCGTAAATAGATGAGAAACTGTATTTTACACCAATTATTTACATGTATCGACAGGTTTAGTGGTTTTGAAGTTATCAGATGTTTTAGATCAGTAGATGGTTCTGGTCACCGGTGCCTGTTTGGGTCTTTATGGGTTAATTCAGATAATTTTCACTGCAGATGATCAAACCTGCACTTAATCATAAATAAAATGATGGCAGCTCTTCTAGAAGTTTGTAAAAAGCATCTAAGTCAAACCATCAGTGAATGCGTGTTGTCCGAGTTCATGACACTGATCACTGTTACACCCGGGTCTCAGCTCAGAGCTGCTGAGGCCAGACTGACGAGGTCCTGTTTCAGGGTCTCTGTGCAGTCTGCAACCCTGGCTAATCTGCGAAGGCAAACGCCAGCATGGGAGGGGGAGAATGAGGGTCCGGGAGGGTCCTGACAGCCGAGCAGCAGCGACAGGCAGGCGCGCCCCAGGGCTGGGTAGCTGTACCTCTGGGAAAACCAGTAGACCTGTGGGAGGAGAGCAGCTACGGCGCCACCTCCACGACTGGATTCTGACAACGAAACAGAGGCCGGATTTTCTGATTTCAGGACCTGCGCTGAACCTTTCATCAAGTTCTTTGGTTTTAATCTGGTATCTTCTGGGCTGAGGGGTTTGTCCACACAGCTGGACTTGGAACCGGATGCAACACCTCTGATTGTCTTGGCCTTCTGAGGTGTTTTCTGGTGAACGGAGCTGCTTGGTTTCTGATCCGTTTGCAGCTCGAATCCGCTCAACTCTAACTCGGATGTTCGGTTAACCAGGTTCTCCTCAGCGGACTCTAAGCAGACATGGTCCATCTTATGTGCAGCCTTTCCAGCGTCGTCCTCTGTGGACGCCCATGCAGCTTTGGCGAAGTGGGACAGAAGAGACACGCACAGATCTTCCAACTCCTTCTGCAGGGCCATCACCAAAAACCTGCAGGCTCCAATCATCATCTCTCCTAAAGGGGTTTTCTGAAAAGTCAGGTCCTCTGCCTGGTTTGGGCAAAAATCCAGTCCTTCAAGAACCAGTGAGTCCAGAAGCTGGCACCGCCTCCTGTTCTCTTCTTCATCCTTTTCCCTTGTTTGTTTCGTGAGGCGGCATCCATGTAAATAATGCAGCACCGGTAGCAGCATCCCTACGCTGACATCTTTAATGGGGATGGCCGTTTCTGCCTTTCCCTGAGCTTCTCCAAACCCACCTCTCAACAGGGCCCTGAAATACTCAGAGCCGGCTCCGTCTGCACCCCCCACCCCGGCCACAGCCTCCCTGTTGGCTGGGACCTGGGTACCGTCATCAAGCAGCAAGAAAAGGTCAAAGTTCGAGATGCCGTAAGGACAGACGTCAGCCAGACGAGGCTTTTTCAGGGGAGGGGGTGACAGTCTGCCGCCTGTACTGACTGGATGGGTTTTAACTGGACTCAGCTGTTTTCTGTCTAATGTTTTGATGCCGTTAATCAGAGCAGACAGACACCCCACCATGAGAGAAAAGTACAATGAGTGAATGTGCGAGGTCAGGCCTGAGTGAGGAGCGTCAGACAGCAGCCGTTCACAGTCTGTGGAATGGTCTTCGTCCATGTTGTCGTCATCGTCACCAGCGCTGAGGGGCTGCAGAACCAAGAGCAAACCGCCGCTGTCCAGGAGGAGCTTCTTCAACAAGGCTTTGTTACTGTGGAAAAGGAGAGTGGGAAAAGCTCAAACGTGTAACTGTAATCTTCCTGGCTCATCAGTCTTTTAGTTTTATCACTGCGGTCCTTCACTTATGTAGGACAGGGACCATACTTCTGTCTGGACCCTCCACTCTCCCATAAGTGGGTCAAAAATTACCCAGGTTAAAATCAAATGTGTTTTTATGCCAATGTTGTCATTTTCTGATGTGAAAAATAATAATTTATATAATATTTTGGCCCAAAAAAAATGATTTCATGTTTGAAATATTTTACATTTTTTTCTTTTTTTACATTTTAAACAATTTTAAGATGTTTTTTTTATATTTTGGAAATTTGAAAAGCAAAGAATATTTAGTAAATATGTAAATAACAGCAACAGAACAATGTCAACATCCATTTAGTGAATGAGTCCTTTGGTTTTGCTGATTATTAAACAAAGGTTCAGATGTAATTCAACTGAAGATGAATGCGGATCATTTTGACCCACCTATGGGGCAGTAATACAAAAGCTACAATTTCATAACATCTACAAAAGGTAAGTTAAAAATTTTAATGGCATGATGTCAATGACCTGTTTTTTTTTTTTTTTTAAGAATACCTGAAATACGAAACAACTTTTCATCACCAGGATATTGCAATAAAACAACCTAACTGGGTCATTTTTGACCCACTTATGCATCTAAGGGTTAATCAGAATGCAAGATTTCATACAATAACTGCATTTAATGAATTTACATTTAAGAACTGGATACAAATTAGATTTTACAGATTCTTCAGTAGACTCGGCCGACCCAGAGAAAGTAGAAATTTTAGACCAAATCAAGATGTATTTAATGTGTAATATCATATGTTGCTGCAACAATATCAGGTCTCACGGTGTTTTAAATTGCTGGGATCATTTTCTGTGGTATGTAGCGACCACAAATTCATGAACATTCTAAGATTCATGGCAGTCAAATGGTAACATAACACAAAACCACAATTCCCATCTTATGTCTGTGTATCTGATCCTCTCACAGACTACTCTTCTATCTGTATCCTCGTTACTCACCTGCTGATTAACGGCAGAGACAGCGCACAGTTCATCTTGTCCGACTCGGTGCCCGACAGCATCACATGGGATAGAACTCCAGAGCCGAAGCCAGACTCACACTGGACACGCAGATTATTGAGCAGAGCAAAACCTAAACACACACACAGTTTTCACATTGGGTTCCATGTTTGGTTCATTTTTTACACTGGAATCAATATAAATTTACCCCAAAACAGTTTTAGTGAGACAGAAGTTAATGCAACCTCACTAAAGGAAAAGTAATATCTTACATTTTTACACCTATTTGAGATATAAGCATCAATATTAATAATCAATATGACATTCATCCCAATATAAAACTATATCATGACATTTGTCATTATTGTTTGTATCCCAGACCCCTGT
This sequence comes from Apogon hyalosoma, assembly GCA_037367295.1. Lineage (NCBI taxonomy): Eukaryota > Metazoa > Chordata > Actinopteri > Kurtiformes > Apogonidae > Apogon > Apogon hyalosoma. The sequence continues at coordinate 28,361,560 of JAPQRP010000029.1, read as the reverse complement.
TAGAAAAGAAACATGGATTATTAATATTGATATTTATATCTTAAATCATGAACAGGACATTTTACAGCTGTAGACATGATGTGTCCCAATATTTTTGTCCATATAGTTTATAAACATCAATATTTCCATAAAGTTTAATGGTAGATTTTTATTCCTGTGAGATGTGAAGAAAGTAGATGATTACTTGTGGTAGAAAATTATTATTTACTGTCAGAGCACGAAAAATATTTTAAAAATTTAGAGGCAGAACATTCAAAATCATAGTCATGGATAAAAAACAAAAACAAAAAAAAACGCAAAACTCAATGTTGAGAGAAATTAAGCAAAAAACATCTTGAGGCATTTTTGAAGCAAAGATAAAAATGTATACAAAAAATAACCCATGCAATGATATTTATCCCAATATAAAACTATATTCTGACATTAGTCATTATTGTTTTGTAACCCAGACCCGTTAGAAAAAAAACACCTGAATTCAACGTGTCCACAGACTTTTGTCCATATAGTGGATGACTGCTACGAGGCTAATGACATGTCAAAATATACTTCCTTCAACCCTGATTCAGTGATTTCTGTGTTTTCATCTAAATTGTGTCCAGAGTTCTTCTAGAAACCTTCCGTGACAGCTCTATAAATAAAATTATTCTTACCCAGTTGTTTAACTTTGGCTTTCACTCGCCCCGTCTGCCTCTCCTGTCTGTCCAAACCCCACTCTTCTCTCTGACAGAGATGATACTGAATCAGCGCCACAGACCCGGACCGGACCAACGCCTGTAAACAGTTGGGGTTGCAGCTCAGTCGGCACAGCATCCGGAAGCACCTGCTGCTGGGGTCCTGGTGCTGGGTGAGGTAGTAGATCAGAGCAGACATGACGCCGGTGTTGATCAGAGCGGCGCTGGGGTCCGTGGCGTGGGAGAACCGAGACAGTAGCAGCAGGATGGGGGACTCCGGCGTCCAGGGTTCAGGATGGTAAGGGTGGTAGGCCACTGGACGGGAGGCCGAGGGGGGCGTGTCCAGAGTGACCTTAGACAGAGACATTGCTGCGTGTCCCCGCTGCCTCCTCCGGAGAGGGGAGCAGAACTTCGACGGGGACACCGGCGTTTTACTCTGAGAGGAAAGAGCGCAAGGAGTGGTCTGGGTCTGGGACGAGGACGCACTGGACGGCTGAGGACTTGTGGGAAGCGGATCAGTATTCTTCTGTTGGGGCTGGGACGAGGAGGACAAAGGTGAAGACTGGGAGGGTTTGTGAGAAGCAGATGAGATGGTAGGGCTTAAGGGAGAAGAGGTTTTGCCAGACGAATGGGATTCAGGGTTTGGGGACAATGAAGACGATGGGACCTGAAGACTCCCCCAGTCCCCGTCAACAGAGCCAGAGGAATGGAGGAGGTCACCCTCAGAGGAGATCAGGCCCTCAGACACCAACCAAGACCTAAACAAAGACAAACGGTTAAGTGTCTGGATGGTTTGGCCCCGCCCTTACCTTTCAGAGCTTTTAACTGTGCGACAAACACGATCCTCAAATCACCTGCTTTTAGACGCACCAAAAACTCATCTAAAGACTAAAGATCACAGAGCCATTTCTGTTCAGGTCCAAGACTCTGGAACACTGTGAGCAAACATATCACATGTTCAGAGTCCATTGAGCACTTTAAATCTGTTTTAAAGATGCACCTATATACACTTGCTTTTGATACAAGTGTGTGACTTTTATTAGTTTTATCTTCTGATTGTGTTTAAGAGCGAAGACGCGCCAACCCGACTGCTGATCGTCACCAGAAAATGTAGCCTAACAGATCAGTCGGCTTCCGTCTCCCCGACACAGTCAAAAAAGTGTGAAGAACACACCAAATAGACTACCAAATAACGCGCTTGCATGAGACGTACGACCGGAAATGACGGAACGTCTCTCTAGACCAAACAGACAAAAACTAAGGAGAAATCACACTATGCTAACAATGCTAACAGTGTTCACTTCATGGAATGAATGAAGTCCATCATCAACACTGACTGACGTTCATTCAGATCCGATCTGAGCAGTTCATGGCCTATTATAGAGGACAATAATAGTGTGAAGGACCCTGGCAGAGCTGGATTCACATGGAAACTTCTGCTTCACTGATTCACTAGTCAAGGACTATCCCTGCACCAATCAGATTGGTCTGACTGAACCACTGGTAGTGGCCGATTACACGTTAAATTTTCCGAAAAGAATGGAGAAGGCATTAAAGACGGCCGATCACGCGGAACACAACAGACTTATGTCACCGACTTCACCAGACTGCCCAACAACATCCGAAAATCGGGTTGGTGTGTCTTCGCCTTAAGATGCTATTTATCCTATGACTGTGTATCTGTTTTTATCTGATATAGCATATCTTGTATTTGTATCTATAACTTTGTACAGCACTTTGGACACTATGCGTTGTTCTAAATGTACTATAGAAATAAACCTGACCTTGACCTAAAGATAAACAACACATGATAATACGAGGAAGCCATATGTACCAGCAATAAGAAACTGGTTTGACTGATTTGATTTGATTGTATTTGCTTGATCCCCTTTAACAAATAACTACATGTATTTATAAATGTCAACTGAAAATGGCCATTTTATGATAATGTTTTCATTTATGTGGTTTTCAGGTCAAAGAGAAAGCAAGTGAGTTTCTATTTACATACCTGAGACTTAAAAAGCTTGACGAGCACAGCCCGTGCTCCCTCCCACCTTCCTCTTTCTTGTAGGCCTCAGGAGAGGGAAAGTCAAAGGAATCAAAACACGATGAGGGCAGAAGATCGGTGGGAGACACGCTGGAGATGAGGCTCACATCCATCTTCTCTGCAGATTGTTCCTCTCCTCTGGTGAGTTTGACTAACCGGGCAACGAGCAGGTGGACCAGCCCTAACTCCTGCAGCTGCTCCATGGCCGATTCATCAAAAACAAAGTCCACACAGGCCAGAATGGTAAGCCGGGAAAGTGGGTGGCTCTGATGGGCAGCCAGGAAGCCTGTGAGCACCTCCAAACCACCACTCTCCTTCACTTTAGCCCTGTTCACTGCCTCTTTACAGCACAGGCACAGAGCTTTGAGAAAAACTCCTGACTTGAGCGGGTCCTTCTTAACCTCCTCAGTGAACTTCTGAATGACCCCCAGTGAACCCACCAGAGGCCGTAGGCAGCCCTGGGTGCACATGTTGGCCAACGTTTTCAGCGCCAGCTCTTCAAAAGGTTTGCCAGCTTCTCCTGACGCCATCACGCCAAGCTGAGCGAGGACTCCGGAACGGGACACTTCCCTGGCACATTCCATGCCACAGCCTTTGGTCAACTCGTGGAGGGTCCTGAGTGCAGCCCGCCTCAGCCCCTGGGGATATTCAGGAGCGATGAGAGGGGCGAGGGCAGATAATGTCCCTTGGGTGAGCAGCGAGAGGCGATTCGAAGGCGTATCTGAGAGGTAGAGGAGCGCCCGAGCAGCAGATTGAGCACACTCCAGTTTAGGACAGGAGTCTGTAGGTGGAGCAGCAGCAGGAGAGGACGGAGCAGAAGACAGGGAGACGCAGAGCAGGAGGAGAGGAACACCACCTATAAAAAAAAGGAAAACATCAGAACACGCGTTAGTAAAGGACAAATAATACACATTAATAAACATTAAGCAAACTGCAAACATCCAGTAAACAAGAAAACCTATTCAGTTGTGTCATCAGACAAAATAAAACAACTCCCTATATTGAATAATAATTATAATCTCATATAGTCTCCCTAGAAAACCCCAAAAATTGAATGCAATCTATAAATATGGAAACACAGTTAAGTTTATCTGCTGGGCTGCACATGTTTCCTGCTTTCCTAAATGTCCACTTTCAATCTTGTGCACCAATGGTTTCAGATTCATAGAATGTACTTGTTCAATTTTGAATACAAGATCACAAATGGCTCCAAAATCTGTTTAAATTCAGGATTTTAGTGAACACTGGAAACCTCCATTAGATAAATGTAAAAAAAAACAAAAAAAAAACTCAATTTCACCTCATTCTGCAATGAACAAACATCACTAGATAATTGTTTTTAGGTGTAGTAGGATGTAAAATGAAAACCTCACACATTGCCAAGAGTCAGCTAGTGCCCCCTTCAGGTTCAGCTTAAGTTGTTTTTCCATTTTAACACTGAAACTCCAGTAAAAAAATGATGTAGTGACATATGAACATTTACCAGCTGAATGTATGAGTGCTGAGCTCTCAGAGTCCATGGCCAAGTTCCCCAAAGCCCGCGCTGCTCGGTTCTGGACAGTCACCAGGGCCACATTTCTCTTCAAAATATCCACTGAAAAGGAAAAAGTTTACCATGAAGTGAATGAAAATTTTGTTTCATAAAACATAAAAAGAATTTCAAGTCTTACACTTAAAATAATCCCCATTATCACAAATTAAAAGAATGAATGACTTGACTTACCTACAACATTTATTCCATCAAGTTTCCGAACCTGGAGTGAAAGGATGAAAGCATTTTTATTTACTGTTTATAGTTTACTATAGTTAATCACAAATTAGACCAACACTAAAATTAGGAGGGAATTTTTTTTTTTAGCTAAAAAGAATAAAAGGAAGAAATCTAAAAAAAAAAATTTTTAAAAATTAGGAGCTGCACTGTGACTGAGTAATGTGAATGGTTCATGGGCTCAACAATAAAATGACAACACTGGACCCTTAAAAATGGTTTTGAAAGTTACATTTAATGATCTTACATGCCTCCAGCTCTCTAAGGAAAGAACTGTTATAACTGGCAAGAAACTAACACTAAAATTAAATTAAACCTCAAGGAAAACTAGTCACTTCCTGAAAATGACCAATAACACTCCTAAAAATAAAAGTACATTTAAGTCAAGATCCAAACTTTAATGGAAACGTTCAACCGATTCCATCTGTTTCTGACCTCAACACAAGTTTCCATCTCGGTGCAGCAGTTGGCCAGGATGCTCAGGGCCAGGTCCAAGGTTTTCCTGGAACACTCCGGGTGTTTGAGCAGGTCCAGAAGGGGTCGGAGTCCACCTTGACTTCTGAATCTGGCGATGCCTGCCTTGTCGTCCTTTATGTGCTGGGTCCGAATAGCCACCAGAGCTCTCCACTGACAGATCCTGGACCTTTTGTCCATTTCTCTGACGCCTGAGTCCGCCTTACCATGGCCCTGATGTTCAGCTGCCGGCCGGGCTTTGGAGAGGTGAGCCAAACACCAGGTCAGGGAAGACTCCGGTGATGACGAGGGTCCTTCTCTGGAAGTTCCAGGTGCTCGAGGCTGTTTCCAGTCACCTTGCACAGAAGGTGCAGCCATGGCCCTCTGCCCTGCAGGCTGCAGAATTACACTTTTAATTTGTCTCCTCTGAGTTTAACCGGATATTAAAAATGAACAGATGGCGGAGCCTCACTAGAGGCATCCAGCGAAAACCTCCGAAATTTAGCAACATATCCTCTTCTATAAATTAGCAGTCAGTTACTTTTCATTCAACTTAACTCACAACTTTATGCAAATAAATATAATAGTGCAGTCAGAAAACTACACGTACCAGCATGAGAAACAAAAGTTGTACCACCTGACGCCGCACTCCCTGTCGGGAAATGGAGTTCAGTCAGCTTCGGTCCACTCCCTACAAAACAGGCCTACATCGTGAAAAGAACGACCGAGCGTCATTGTACTTAATGGCCGTGTTTTTGCTCAGTGTGACACATTTTTCCACATAAATTAACGGACTAAATCTCTAATGTGTCAATGTTTTGATACCAGTGCCAAATAATATTTGTGAAACAAAAAGCAATCGCCTATGTTAGCCGTTAACGCCATCTTTAGCCTAACAACAAAACAGGGGCGACCAAGGGAGGGAGCAGGGAGTGAAAGAGGTGTGTCAGTAAGATAAACGATGGGATTTGTAGTTCCAGTTCCGCGGTCTAGTAGTTCCATTAACACAAGTCCTGCCTTATAAAACTACATTCCCCGTGAACGTGATCATACACGTCGTACGATTAACGGTTCGCTGCGTTTAGGGATTGTAGTTCAGTTGTGACACTGAAATACACAGGAGCCGATTTGTTTAAAAAGAAAAACGGACTACAACGACCAAGTTTCTATATAACGTTGTTATAGTCATCGGTTTGCCTGATGCATCGGTGCGTTTGAGAAGTTGTTAAATTCCACGATAGATATTAACTAATAAGACATTTTAAGTGTTTCCGCAGTGGTTAGGTTTACATTATGGAGATGATTGAGACAATTGTGATACAAAGTACTGAAGTGGAAGGCAAGGAGACGGTGGTGTCAAATGTGGACACCGATAAAACAAAAGGAGGTTAGTACGAGCTGAAGTTCAACTGATCTGATCCACTCATCGAATGAAGCGAGGAGAGACTGATGAATGCGCAGTGCATTTATGATGGTTAGAAACCGAATTCACCCTCATTTGTCAGCACAGTAAAATGTAACCCGATCATTTTTTTTCTTGCAATATGTGAACAAGTAAACAAACCAGCTGGGGAAGAAGTAATCACATCCTTTACTCAGTAAAAGTACAAAAAAGCGATGTAAAACCGGGCCCTACTCCAATGCAAGTAAAATGTGTACATGGAAAATCCTATTTTAGTCAAAGTAAACCCATATTTCTCACAAAATGTTAAATGAATTTACTGCAGTTCCAGCAGCTCAATTGGTATCAAGAATTTAATGATTGTATAATATTGGAGGAGGAACCAAACCAGTATTTTTACTATATAGTGTACAAGGACCTCAGATAAATCTGTGGGTGCGTCATGTGTTAAACAGGAGAAGGAACACAAATGTTTTCAGGTTTATGATCGATAATTTCTTTGGAGCGATTTAACAATTATTGAAATAAACCCACATGAGATGGAAAATCCTTATTTGGTTGGAGCTACGCGTTGCTTTCTCTGAGACTAGAGGAAAAAAGGATCAAAACAACTGGCTTAATGTTTAACAGTGTGCTGTATTTTTAAGCTTGTTATCATATCCATTGTGTTGAGTCTTCATCTGATAAGAAATTAAAGCCGAGAAATAAACATGGGCCATAAAGTGCAATATTACCCCCTAAAACATAGTGCAGTAGAGAATGAGATGTATAGTACAAAGCACAAATACCTTTTATTTGTATTTAAATCTAGTACTTGAATAAGAGTTCTTTGAAATAATTTAATATTTTTTAAATGTCTCACATTTCAGTATTTCATCTAGAGTTGAGCATTGTATTGCAATAATTCAATTAAGTTTTTGTTTTATGGTAAATATGTAAAATGCCTAAATCACAAGATTAGTATCAGTGTTTCCTTTATTGCTGAACAAAAATGGAACATGCTCTTTATCAATATATTTCTCCAGCTGTTGCCTGCCAGTGGTGCCGTGCTCTGCTTAATATTATTACTGGAAAAAAAAAAAAAGGCAGTGCATCACTTTATCACACAGCCCTACTTCCACTTCTGTCTTCTTTTTCAGAGTTTATATGGACACTGCAGGCCACGTGGCATCTTGTTAACACCCGACTCGAAATGGATCAGGCTTTTGACCAGCCAGTCTGCAAGAAAAAGAAGCTGTGGGAGATGGTTGCAGAGAAAGTGAACGTCAAACTGAAGGAGTCCGAGGTCTCAGATGTTACTGTGAAAGCTTATGAGTGTGACCTGAAGTGGAGGAACATGCTGGCCACATACAGGAAAAACGCCGAGAGGGCCAAGAGGCTGGGAGCAGCCAGCGTCCACTGGGAGTTCTTCAAGGCCATGCATGAGGTCCTGGGCAAAAGCAGGGAGGAGATCGAAGCCCAGCGCAGGGCCAAGCTCAGTGGGACCAGAGTGGGTAAAGCCATAGCCAGCAAGAAGTTCACCCCCATCCTCCCCACCCCCCCTGTGACGGCGGCTCCCTGCCCTGCCAGACCTCCACAGGACGTCTTACAGCTGTACATGGAGCTGCAGGAGAGGAAGATGAACATGTGGGCTCAACAGAAGGCCCTGGAGGAGAGGAAGATAGAGGCCATCAACAATCTGGCTCAAGCCATCGCCAGCCTGGCTCAAAAAAACAACCCACAGAAGGATGGACATTGAAAGCAGAAGTCATGGGGTTAGTGGTGTCCGGTCTTATTGACACATGGGGAGGGCTGTACAGGCTAAACCAGTTCTTAAACTGGTTTTACTAGCACTTTTATTTACTGTTACAGAATTGTTTTGTCAGTGTGACTGGTGAAGAATTTACCAAAAAGAACGGATTCTAGGCCTAGAACTCTGCTTAGAACCTGTGATAGACTTCATATTTCTAACACTGGGCGGTTCTTATTAATGCTGATTAACACTTGAGCTGCTTGTCTTTGTTGATTTCCACTTTAATACTCACATATTTTTATACCAGAATAGAAACGTGAGTTATGATTAGATATAATGTAGTAAAGGTTATCCTACTATCACTGTTAGACACTTAAGCCGATGCAAAGGCCGAACAAGTTTTGCATGAGGTGACGATAAAGAATAGAGCAATCATAACAAGCTGATAGAACTTATAACATCAGGAAGCACAAAAACAAATATTACTAATATACTTTTGACAGGAAGCAACAGTAATTTATGCAGTTTGTTCCAACAAACAACAGTGATATGTTTTTGTATAATTTGTCATTTTGAATACTGGAAACTGTGGCGCTGACATCAACTGTACTTGGATTTTTTTAAGCTTTTACATAAAAATCAACAAAGATTGTTTTTTGTAATAATAGGTTAATTTATCTAGTTATCTGTAGGACATAAAAGGCCTTTTTGTCATTATTTATGCAAAAAGGGCTTGTTTTTTTCCGAGCTCAAGGGATAATTAGGGCTTGAAAATATGAGTTTGATTCATTTGATCCCTCCTGATTTCAATTCTGAAGGTCTGATGGCACAGATGTGTAGTGATTTTACTGTATTGTGGCCGATACTTAATGGTCGACCACTGGTACTCGAGAAATTACAAACATAAGTAATAAGAAAACGCATCCTTTGGAGAAAACAATTTTTTTTTTGTATCTCAAGTCAACAAAACATCATAGTAACAACAAATGATGACCTAATAATTATTGAAATAATAATTATGAGAGATAAAGCCATTAAAATAATTTCAAGCATTATCATTCTAAACATCTTAGTTTTATTTTTGGACGTTTTACCACAAGCATGTCTGCCATGATACAATGAACCAAGTTTAGAATGTTTTACTGCCCTCCTGTGGTCACAACAAGGAACTGCAATTCCACACTGATCCTTAAACTTTTAATACTAAATACATTTACATTATATTTTATAAACGTGTTATTCTTGCAGAAAACTAACATCAGCAGCATAGTAACAGCCATATTAGAAAATGACTCTGAAATCATTTTCACTTTACAAACACAGAAGTGTCAAGGTGGTCAAGTTAGAATAACCATCCTGGTGAAAACGGAATAATCCCTATTAGTCCATTTCTGAGTCTATTACATCTTAAAGAGTGACAAGTACATGAAACAAGTTGCAACTCTTTTTGTCTTTATTTAATTTCTGTATAAATGTAAGTAGAGGTAATAGTTTTACTCATTCCCTTTGTGGTACAACTCTCTAATAACTCTGATTTACGTAGAATTACAGGTGACACTGGTGGAATATAAAGGCCTTAAAACAAACCTGTATCTCTAGATCTAACTGTAATGTAACTGTTTTGTGTTTGAGTAGATCAACACAGGTGGAGAATCACATCTTATGTGCTTTCAGTGTCTACATGTTTCAACATTAAATCTGCGATGATGGCACGTCTCCTCACACCCTCCTCGTCGACCTCCCCTTCCTCCTCATATGTTAAACCTTCCTCTTCTTTGTCGACGTCTGCTTGGATTTCTTTTCCCATGTCCAACAGTATATTGTGCAGCACGCAGGCAGTGAGCACAACAGCTTTGGCTCGATCGTAGTTCGCAATATCGAGATACCTGAGCCTCTGAAACCTGGCTTTGAGGTTGGCGACCGCCTGATCCAGTCTACGAAAACAAGCCTCCAGCGTTCTGTTGAAAAGCTCCTCCTTCGGTCCCAGATTTCCTGCGTACGGAGTTAATATCTGAGCTGTGAGCGGGTAGCCGGCTCTGGCCACGAGGAAGGAACCACTGGGCAACATGTCAGGATGTAGTTTGAGTTTGTCTCTCAGAGTCAGTCCTACGTCCACGTCTGAGCCTTTACTGACTCCACAGTGAAGGAATCGGCCTTTATGGTTACAAACAAGCTCCAGGTTTATCCAGGAGTCGGGATGCGCCTCCTTTTTCATCCTCTTCACCTCAGGCGCCGCGCTGTCCACATCATGTTTCCCTAACGGCAGCCGGATCGGGATCCTGGTGTGTCCCAGGACTCCCAAGACCTGGTGGACATTAAGGTCCTGGTCCTGCAACCGGTATGTTCCCAGCAGACTGGAAAGGGGGAAAACATGCTCCTCAGCCTCTTTACCTGGAAAGCAGGGAACAAAAACACCATTACCATGTTATTCTTGTTATCATTTTTCATTCACCACATACCCCAATATCCATTTGACGACCCCCACCCCTTTAAATGACACCAGCTGGTCACAGGAAGCTTTTAAAATATATATGCCTTTTAATTATATGAAAAATTGAAAATAAACTGCCTTTTCATTTTTATTAATAATATTCAATAAAGATCGTGTGGTAAAAATCACAAAAATTGTATTAAAGAATCCTCTAAGTTACAACTGAAAACATTTACTTTGTTGATTTCACAAAAGCAACATCATTATGTCATCAAAAGAAATGCTACACAACTCATCACTTTCTATGCACATGATGCTAAGAACGGCCAATTTTTCTTGAGACATTGTTGCTCTCAGTTCAGTTTTTATTCGCTGTGAAAATGATCTTTGTCCTCAACAATTTGTTGCCATCAGACATAGAAACAGTGGTAATATTCCTCCCACATTAAGGGAAACTAAATGAATCTTGACTTGAAAGATGATTTGATACAGATCTTTAAATTGAATTTGTTCTTTTCCAGGATAATTCTGCTTGACATAATCATGGAAGTGCCTCAGTTCAAACACAGTAATATACACTATAATTCCATGAATTATCTATAGACTACTTACACATAGAACACTGATACTAAATATTACACATCACTTATAATTCAGCTATCTAGTCAACGCAATTATAGACGATTAATCTGCAAAATTAAAACTACATCTGATTTGAACCCACCGACTGGCCACCTGATTTGTCGTTCCTTCAGCGCGTTGATGCGCTCACAAAAAGAAAAGAAGATTCTGTGGATGTTTCCCTTCTCCAGACCGAAGCGGGTGGACACGGAGCGATAGCTGACACGTTTGGACAGGAGAGTGAGAGACAACAGGACAGTGTGGGACAGAGACAGACGAGCCCGTCCAGCCATTCGAGCCCTGGATTTGCAGCTTTGAAGCAGGTCTGTGATGTACTAGTGAGACAAAGGGTGAAGACAGACGAGACGTTTGTCATGGATGGTTGAAGTTAAATCATATGATTACAGATGAGGGTGAGGCAATCCAAGTTATAAAAGATCAATTATTTCTCATTTAGTAACTCAAAAGAAAAGAAACTGACCTATTGCTAGTGTATATTTATTTTGTTTTTTTAGGTATTGTCTTTTACATTTTATAAATAAACCAAATTTATACTTGTACGCTACATCATCTCAGATAAAAATATTTACTTTTTACTCCAACTCATTTGTCTGACAGTTTTGGCTAGTTTTCATTTTCCTTCAAGCATCTTATTTTACATTTTACTTTATGCTAGATTTTCTTAGATTTATCAGTTGATACTGATCCATATAAGATGTTTTTTCACAGATGCCAGTGGCTGATGTTCATCTGTGGTTGAATTTATGAACTAGTAAACAGCTCAGTTATTTCTTGAAATGAAGATTTAAAAAGGCATAAAAGGGGGACAGAATACTAACAAAAACAAAATAAACAGAAAATAACATTAACACTAGTTCAGACTTTATCAGTCTTCACACATTCCTGTTTCTTTCTAATTATGACATTATTTCCATTCAGACTCAGCTTTAGTCATATACAGATACCCAGGTCTCGGTGTTTGTCTCATGAAAATAGTGCAAAATATAAAATACATAAAAGCTAAATAGAATTGAATAAAAACTACCATAAAATTCACCAAAAAATTAAGTTCTTACATTAAACTTTACACGGTGGACGTATTTGTACTCGACTGTGTTTTAGTTCCATTTCATGCAGCTTTACTGCAGTTTGAAGGTAGTTTTACTGCACTTGTTGCTTTATTTGTCCCGTGAAAAGAACGTTTTGCTGATAACACTTGCATATTTTAAAGCTCAGAGCTGAATGCAGAACTTTGACTTCACTTTTCCAGTGTGGAATTCATACTTTTATTGAAGTAGGAATGTTTCTTCCATCACTTGATGTGTGGCACCATCAAACTCACTGGAGAAGTCTGTTCCTCACCTGGACTGTACAAGTGTCCACAGTGTCTTCACTGGCCTCTGTCGCCTCCTCCTGTGGTGGACCAGCTGTGGATGCTTCTGTGGGTGAAACCTGGGGCTCCGTGTTGTCCTGTCCCTGAATGAACTGGAGGTAAATGGTCGGTGGAGGCTGAGCTCTGACTTCGGCCAGCAGCTCTGCCTCCAGGACCTCCTCCACCGCCCGGTCCAGCCGCTGGTCCAGCTCCGCCGGGGACAGAGGCTGCCATTCCCGCTCCACCATGTCCAGCATAGCCCTGCCCGCCGACAAAACGTACTCGCTAATGTCCATTTATACGAGGCAAAGGAAACATAGGCCCCTTCGAGGTCGAAAAACACCCATTTCATCTGACTCCGTTCCAGGCGTTAGCTGCTGGTGGCTACACATGCTAACAGGATGCATGCTACTAGCAAAGCAGCTAGCCGTTAGCTAAAGTGCGCTGCTTTCACGACTGTAGGAAAAATCAGTTTCATAATAATTCGCCCTGCAATCACAAAGGCTAAGCTATTTAAACGCACATATTTAAGGATATGGACGTGCATTAAGAGTGAACAAGGCTGCAGATGAGAGTTGTCGACTGTCTCGCAAAATGCTAAAAAAAAAAAAAAAAAAAGGTGCTGCAAAAGCCCATGACACCCTCAAATATTTTGTTTGGACCAAAACCCTAAGATATTGCGTTGACCCATCATTGAAGAATGTCCATATTTATGAAACCAGAATCAAAGCATTTAAGTTTGATTTACAAAAAAAAAATAAAATAAAAAAAGGTATTCAGACCAATTTTATACTGTGAAAATATTTGTCAGTGATTTTAATATTTTACAACTTAACTGATCAATGTTATGGAGGACCGAACCTGCCATATTTAAAAATATATACAGAAATATAAAAAATGGCTTGATAACTCCATTGATGTACCATTTTGTTCTTATTTATATTTTTCCAACTTTAATTTTTATTTATTTATATATTTTATTTTTATATGGCATCTTATTAATTTATTGGCAGTTTTTCTTATTCATAATCACAATGTAGCTTTAATCCTTAAAAATTAAAATCGCATACATTTTTCTGATTTTACAGCCAGTGTCATTTTCTTTTTTTGCTTTATGTAGTTTTAAGTTAATGTACGATAGGTTGTGATATACAAATGACAGTGATTTCAGCATTCTCCATGACACATTTCATGCTCTACAACTTCTTAATACCTGAATATTTGCATGTACATCATTTGGCTGCAAACATGTCCCACAAAATGTGTTTGGACCCCATGTAAATTGATTTGGTGGTGCCTCCTTATTTTATATTGTCCAATGGTACAGACAGAGTAAAAAAAAAAAAAATTAAATGGTGGAAGAACTCAACCTTTCTCCTTGTCTAATTGCAATTTCACAAAACAGTATTTGGAAAATAGAAATAGTGATTAACAACCAAAGGACAAATAATGCATGCAGAAAATAACTCCGCTCTCATTTATAAAGCACACCTCTAACCATGTAATCCAAAACCACTTACTGTTAGCAAATAACATATTGACCATAGATGCACAGAAAACACCAGAGATGAAAAACAGTTGTTTTAATGATAAATCTGTTACAAGTGCAACTTTAATCATGTCCCACTGTTAACAGCCTTGATTTGCAATTGTTTTTTTTTTTTTGTTTTTTTTTGCCTTAATGTCAACAATATCATTCAACACCCCCCCAGTCAGACCGTCTATTCCCCAAACAATGATAATGAAAGATTTTCATTTTGTGATTTCATGAGAACCGGTGTTACATTTACATTTTCTGAAGATGTTTTTTTTTCTTCTAACACTCCTTTAATTTTAGGAAAACAGTGTTTTCTTAAGGTAATAATGGTGTTGAATAAAACAAGCTGCAGCATGAACTAGAACTAAATGGGCAGTTTCATACGTCTTTACACATCAAACTACCTTAAAACTGTTCATGGTAACTGTAAATGATTAGGCCCACTGATTGAAGTCACTAAAGCCTCATCAACATCACAAAGATGTCATGACATACAATCAAACACTGGAGAGGAAAGCTAGTTAGTTTCCACTTTGTTAGTAATGTACAAATGATCAATAATAACTACTAATTCATTTTTGACTGCTGCTTAGCCTGACGGTCATTTCATTTTTAGCACCAGGTCCACACCAGCATCATGTGCTGTAGATTCCCATGACTGAGTGCATTCAGTCTCAGTAACATCTGTGAGCAGCTAAACACCCACAAAAAGTGAAGAGAAATGCTCCTTTTAGTGCCGTATGCTCCGACAAAGGTGAATCTGCTTTATTTTAGATCCATACGGTTGAAATACTCTTGAAATATAGACTGTAACTTAGAAATCCACAAACCCCCAACTACTGTCGCAACACATATGTAGGCCAAAGACCAAAAAACATGTTAAATCCTAGTAATAGTTTAATAAACACAAACATAAAAGCCTAAAAATGTCACACCTTATCAACTCTCACATTTAAGCCAGCAAATAAAAAAAAAACACAAGTAAGGCAGCTTTAACCTTACCCAAAATAGAGACTAGAATTAAATACGAGGTACAATTCTTTATGTTCAGCCAGCCAATCTCATGGATGACTGACAGTGTCGTGACAAGTCCGACAGGTATCTCTGAAGGGTGAAATTATCAATTTGTCAAGCATGCTTTCATCGAGTTCAGGACAAATGAACAACCCGCCCTCACATTTACAAGAAGGGGAATCAGTGTTTGTAATTGTTTATGCCCAGCTGTCATCAGCAAGGTAAAACTCACCCCAACTGAGGCATCACTTCCCAAAATTCAACCCCTCCCTCCCCCGTGCGTCCTCCCTCAAAACCCCTGTGCGTCCCTCTTTCGTCCCGCCCCTTCTTCACTGTACAGCCTGTTCATTGGCTGTGCTGCCCGAGTCCTGGGGCTTCATGACGTCAGGGAGCTCTGGGGGAGTGGAGAAGGGCTCGATCCTCAGCTGCTCAAATGAATCATCTGACAGAGACAAGAAAGCAGCCACAGCGAGAGGACGATGAGTGCAGTGACAAATGAACAGACAGAAGTGAAGAATTAGGAATAATTACAACACAAACTCAAACTATGTCACTGATGGGAGGCTGAACTACTCACCGCTCAGACGGAAAGCTAATCCCACTGTGGCCGGGGCCTGAGGTCGGGCTGTTTGATTTGTGAAGCCACAATTTCCAAGGGTTTGACTGTCATTAAGCAGCACATCATCCTGGAGAAAATGTGTTTACCATCAGAGTCATGAACAAGCAGCTGTTCGTTCAAAACACTCCCATAGTGTTTTAACACCAGCACCTGACTTTGGTTTGTTTTCCCTCTTGGTGTGAATCATTTGTGCAAGTGTGAACACAACCGTCACACTTGGATGTAGCTCAAAGTAACGGCAGAGACGCATTATAGGAGGTCGAGGCTGTTGCAATAACTGTGGTATGTCAATACTTTGCTTTTTAAAGCCAACTGCAAGGGATGGAGGTCAGTGCTACAATCGCTATAACCATATTTTTTCTGTGCATCATGAGTTTTTACTACCAGTGCTTCCCACAGAATAATTATCTTAACTGCTGTATGACCCTCTTGAGAGGAATCACATGGGTCACGTCATTAATAAACAACAGAACTGCTCAAAGTTTGATAATTCACACACATTGTAATACTAACGTTAAGATTTGTAATATCCTATTTACAAAGTATTTGCATTATGGGTTTCCAACATCAATGTCACAAGGCTAGTAAATGTATTTCAGTCAGGTTGTAGTTACTCTCAGAACTAAAAGTGCTTGATTCATTCAGTTTTTCTGCCTCTCAGGTTTGAACTGCTGGCCATATAGATCTGAGGACTCAGTAAATCTGATTTTACCATGGCATATTTACAGAACATTTGCTGAAGCAATTGCAGAAAACAATTTCAGATAATGTTTGCATTAGACTAAGGCAGCGGGCACAATACTATCTACTTTACTTATCCTACATATTGCACTATGACTCAAACTCACAGCAGGGGGAATGATTTCACTGCAGCATTGCTAGAAGAAGTGGTCTTGCACTGGTCCCACAAATTCTGTAGTGAATCAGTTTTTCTGGGAGTAGCTATGTTTACAGCCAGTATGAGGTAGATGACTGTAGTAGCCTTTGTGCTTTGTGATTTGGAATGCAACACTTAGCCACTCCATATGAAACTGCATAGTGATGTGAGAGACATTACTATGCAGTCACAGAATTATGTGCGAACCCAGAACACAGGAACTTCTTCCATTTACTTTCTGGCTCCACCACAGAAGTATCTGTTATGTGTTTTTGTTCTCTGTGTGAAAAGAAATCAAATCAAGGGAAAACACCACAAGTTTACAAACTCATCAGTGTTTCAGAGTATATGAAATATGGGTGTGATAACATGAAACATTTTTTTGTGTTTCTATGCCTTTGGAAAACACTTTGAATTGTCTTGTGTATGAATCCTGCTATATGAATAAATTTGCCTTGCCTAAATTGAGGTAAAGACATCTGAAAGGATTTAGGAAATTACAGCGCGAGTGCAGCCAACCCTGTGACAAACTGATATACTTTAAGAACTCACTGAACAGGGCTCTCTGAACTCATACTTCCTGAAGTGCCCTCCCAACAAATAGATTTACCTTATAAAGCCTCTGATCTTCAGGTGGCCTCTTTAAGATACCTTCCACAATGCGCTTCAGTTCATAGACTGAGGTGGACTCTTTGGCATCTGTGAAGATGGTCGTCTTGTGACGTCGGATCATTAGAAACACATCCTGAAGTGAGATCAGATTACAGAGAAGAGATGTAGAGGAAATGATGACTCCCAGGATTATTCATATCACAGAGATAACAGTGAGCTCTGAAAATGCTAATTTCCAAAAATAAAATGGAGGCTCTTCATATAAGAATTCATAATATCAGTTAGATGTGACTCTGCTGCTCTACTCTGTGGCTAAACAGAAAAAAAGCCTGTGCAGTTCGACAGTACAGTAAGGTCTTCTTTGTTATCACATAAACATATATGCATGACCACATTCTCACTGTTACTTGTTTCTATTTTATTTTGTTCATACAGAACATTATTTTACTTGACTATGAAATTACTATTTGTGTTGTCCAGATTTTGTCATTAATTCACTTACCCTCCTTCTCATCTCACCTTATTTCTCTGTTTTATCTGATTATGCCTTTTTTAAGTCGCTGTAAAGCAAAGTTGTTAACATCTACTGTTTATAAAAAGGGGGCTTTATAAATCATCAACTTAACTGAAGTATCAGGTATCCAGTTATATTTTAACCCCTCAAATATAAAGTCATGTTCAGCTGTTGGTAACATCCAGGTTACACCCGTTAGGTTATGTAGTAGCAGTCCTGGTAAATGCACTGGAGCAGTCTGGATGATTGGGCTTTTACGTAGGCTTTTACATAGGTGTGTAAACAAACCAGTTCTGCTTCCTAATGTCCGGAGGGGGAAGGTAACAGAGTACATTTAGAAGCACTTAATCTGATCCAATCTTATTTGTAAAGCACTTCAAAATAACAGCAAGGTTGGCCAAAGTGCTGTACACATTTGCAACAAATAAACAAATATACATATTATTAAGAAACAGAACAATAAAATATAGCTAATCATAATAATACACACATACAAGTTAAAACAAGTTTGAGTATATGGTAAAATGTGTTTTTATAGATTAATTAGATTATAGATCAATCTACAGTCACTGACTTTAAAGCTTAAATAACTACACTCTACAACTGTACATTATTCCGAAACTGCCTTTCCTGTAGTTTTACTTTCGATGACGCCATTTAAGGCTTTCATGACCACAATTTTACTAGTAAAAGAACACGTAATACTACAGCATTGCTATTTTCACCGAAGTAAGGGATCTCCCACCGCTGTTCATGTCTTGACTACAATAAAGCACTTGCAAACAGCTACTGCTGCCTGCCGTCTCGACCAGCTAGTTTAGCTTAGCTTAGCTGTGTTACATGTAATCGTGAAACCGTTTCATTGAAACTCGACATAATTAGTTTCCACAAGCTATCAAATGTCGACCATTTATAGCAATAAAATATGTCAATATAATTGTCATTAGGAACAAGTTTGTGGTTTTATAGATGATACCTAGACGAGTACCCACAGACAACTTTAGCGTTAGCTGATTAGCTTCCTACTGCTAGCTAGACAATTAAGCAACAGTAAAGTTTACCAGCTGAGAAGTCACTCATCCCAGATAATACTAATTTACATCCCTGCTAGGGACCCCTTTTCTGCTAGCCGTTCTATAAACGGTAACATTATATTCCTGTGTTCAAGCGGCTGAAGTGCAGTGTTGACGTTACACAGCATAGCTCGGTAAGCTAACCCACGTTAGCAGCGATTAGCTAAACAAAGGCTCCCGGCTTTAGATGACCGCTTTATCAGACAAGTTTGGTTCCAGCACTGAAAGCGTTCATTTTAAAACATATGAACCCGCTTCACGGCTGTCTAAAGCCATGTTTGGCGTGTCATTTGGCCATTAGATTCTCAGCTGTGTTTTCCTCACTCACCATTTCTTGCGGTTGGTTGCACACAGAAAAAAACCCCTTCACCGCACAGCAGCGACAACTGAGATCACAGCAGAGCCACAGCTGCACTTCCACAGGCCACCGGCAGGGGGCGGCGACACTGCACTGCCTCAGGTGCACTCAGTGTGGAGCTATTAGCGAACACTGCCCTTATTTTCTTCATTGATGAATATAGAAATCTAATAATAATAATAAGATTTATGTTAACTTTGTATAAAAAATATGATTTATCAAACACTTGGATCTAAAAAGTAAAGAAAACAAAAACAAAGATTCTGTAGCAGGTGTCCTATCATGTCAGTCTTCTGAAAACCCTTTCAAATAAACCTCATTATGATACTGTAGTTGTGCAGGCTTTTCAGCAGTGAATGAGGCACTATGTGTATCACACATTAATTCTCATTATTTTAAGTGGAGTGAAATGAAATCATGCAACTCACACACTTTTATATTCATCATTTGTATAATTTTTTTTATTGAAAAATGGTAGTTTTACAAAAATTACCATCACAGAGAAAATGCAAACAAAAAATCAAATCGCAGTGCAATATAAAAAACTAAAATGAAATACTATTGGAAAATCCCTTTAAGTCCAAACATGACTTTCTAATAAGAAGAGTACTAAAAATCTGAACTGAAGAGTCTTTTAGAGAGGTGGATGTTGAAGAAGTCCAGTTTACTCTTCAAAACATTTCTCTGAAAGTTGTCCTCCTGGGACAAATATCACATTTCCCTCTATGAAGATAAAGTAAACCTGAATTCAAGGTGTTTACACGATGGAAAAGGATCCTTCTTCCTTGGTTTGATTATGTACACTTGTTTAAATATAATAATATAGACATTGTACGATCCACTCACAGATGTGTCTATCTGACCACGAATGCACTGTCTCTGATCTTGGAGTAGGTAAACTGTGACAGAGGAAGAACACAAAACAAGGGTTATTTTGATTAGTGAACAAAGTTTTTTTTTAAAAAGTATAAATATTCAAGATGTGCACTTACATTGAGTCCTCTGGGGGATTTGACAGGATCTATTCCTTTACAGCAGAGCAGTGAAAAAGGCCTCTCTTTGGTCGATGAATGCTCTTTGAAACACAAACTAAAAACTTTGGCAGGGAGGTAAACATCCCAGTCAGCTGCATGCTCCTCAACTAGACTGTTTACCATCCTGTTAGCAAGTAGAAAACATTCAAACCATGAAAATGACAGCATATCATAACCCTCTAAGGTAATACAAGAACAGATTATGACAGAAATGACTCAATCAAAGCTATTTCTAATAAATGCTAAAAAAAAAAAACAACTAAAACTATATGTCCAGATAAATAACAAGAATATTGTATTTATGAATAACATGCACAAAGTACAGACCTGTCAATGAGCTGCTGCGTGATTAAATCTGCTGAACCGGTTTGTTGATGATGGACGACGAGAGCAACGCTGACCTTCAGCCGATCCTTCAGCTCTTTGTTGATCTACCGGAGAACATCAGCGTCAAGTTGAGTTTGACATAATTTTGTAACAAAATCAATCTCAGTCAATGTGAAATTTCAAAATCCATGTCAACCTGCACATTTTGCACATATATCATTCGACTAGTCATCTCTGGGAGTTTTGTACAATTACTCAAATTGCAGATTTATGTAAATATATTTTTCTCTTGGTAATAGGTTGCATATATTTTTTATATTTTTATGCGCATTCCCTTTTGCATGCCACTTTGTTTTATTTGTTTTAATTTCTTAGTTAAATTGTTCTATTTCTTTTTTCTTGGCTTTCAGTGTGGACCACAAAGTAAGATTTCATTGTAAAGGGAAACCTGTTTCTTTACTGAACACATGACAATAAAACACTTTGAATCTTGAATCTGTAAAAGAAAAGTGGGATGTAAAATGAAGGTCTGACACTTTAGCAAACATCTGATATTTAAAACATGAAATTTACTCCCATAGGACTTGAAGTGATGGAATTAGAGTTCTTTAAATTTTGACTTTCAAGGTAATCTTTTTTTGTTTGGTTTTGTTTTATTTTTAAGATTCTGCATTAGCTGTTGTCACACTCTGCCGTGAAAGTGACTAAATAAGTGCAGTAGATGCCAAGAAGAGGTCAGACCTTTAACTCAGTTTAAGAGCTAGAGGTAGCGCTCACTTTTTGGACGATATCATGAGGAAGTCTGGACAGGATCCTGAACGGGAAACCGAAGTGGGCGATGATGTCCACGATGTGCTTCGCCACGTGCACAGGGAGACACAGCTCCATTGGCAAAGCTTCCACCCATTTCGAGAAGTAGTCTGTCACGGTCAAGACGTATTTGTGTCCGTTGACTGTTTGAGGCAAAGGTCCTCTGACGTCCAGGCCGAGCCACTCCCACGGCTCCTTCACCTGCACCAAAACATCACATCGCACAAAAATAGTTCCAATGTCCCTGTATCTCAGCGTCATGTTCAGTCAATAATCCATCCCCAGTTGAATGTGTGAGGTTGTCAGGTTCTGTTCTATGTTCCAGTCCCGTGGTCTGGATGCAGGAGATCAATCACCCAATAGAAGTGGGCGGGATTTTCACCAGAGGAGAACTCAGCTAATTCAGTCCAAGTCCATATATGACTTCTATCAGTGATCAGAAGGAACTAGACTGATATCTGGAACTATTCACATGTTATAAACCATCAAAATATGGACCATTAGAAGGAAAGGCTCATTTTTTAATAATTCAAATATTCATCAGATATTCAAAAATCAAAAATTTTCTAAACTGTGAACAAACTTTATAGACATTGTCCAAAGGAAGATACATAAAAAAATTTGAAATGAATCCAACCAGTAGTTTCAGAGAAGAAGCTCGTTGAAGTTTAGACATTGGTCATGGACTCAAATGAAAGTCCATATATGACTTCCTATCAGTCCTCAGTAGTGACTATATTGATGTCACTAACCCTTTACGTGTTATAAGCTATCAAAATATGGACCATTATAAGGAAAGGCAAATATTTCAAAAATTTGCAAATATTTCCAAAATCAGGATTTCTGAAAATTGTGACCAAACTTTGTAGACATTGTCCCAAGAATGATGCACATCAAATTTGAAATGAATCCAACTAGTAGTTTCATCAGAGAAGATATTTACAGAAATTGCTAACGAAGCCACTGTCAGACACAGCGGCTTCACAGTAGCTCACGTCCTATTGGTCAGTGAGATCAAAACATTTTATATTTGTATTTATTTTTAACTCTGCTGTTACCTCGATGATGTTTTCAAGATCTTTACCATCTGTCTGTAGAACCAACACAAAAGCCACTGATTAGAATATTTAACAACACAATAATGTATTTAATAGCTTAAAATCCTCTGAACTACTTACACTGGAGTTGTCATCTGGAGCCCACTGAATATCCTGAGTGGAAAATGACACACAGACAAACTGAATATACAAAGAAAACTGAAACATTTGACAAAAACTGCACTAAAATACATCAATATCTGTGTTATATAAATTCCAGATCTAAAGCATTTTAACCAGAAATTACATTCAGTAAAAATCACACTGAAAATGGAGATAAAACACAAATATGTCAGACATTTCTCGTTGCTTACCTGTGGGACACAGTAATCTCCATGGAAGAAATATGGAAATGAACTGATCTTCATCAGCCCATGATCTACTATAATTCTCCACCTTTCAGGTTTCTGTGGGTCTCTGATATAAAACAGAAAACAGTCACCAAAGATTGTGAGAGTTCTTGTTTAATTTTGGTTCAGTCCATTTAGTAATTCTGACTGTATGCTTTATGAATGGACTGGATCATATTAAAAAATAAAGAGCAAAAATAGGACCAATGTCCCTGTGTCTCACTGACATGTTCTATCAAGAATCAATAACAAGTTGACTCTCCCAATAGAAGTGGGTGGTACTTTCACTGGAGGATAACTCAGCTAATCAAGTGAAAGTCTATATTCATATGTAAATATTCATAGTGACATGTTAACGAGGACAAGACTGTCTGTTCAAAATGGAAGTCCTCAAAATGAAGACTGAAATTAAGAAATAATTATTGGACTATTTCTATTTTGTTGTAATGTAAGTGTATGAATTCTTTAACGTTGTCCTTTCTGTTTACGATGGCCATCTAATTTTCCTGTAACATGAGGTAATTTACCCAGAAGGCTCTTCTTCTGTGTCGCTGGGGGCTTCATTTTGGACACCGGCCTTGGTTGTTGCAGGAGGGGCTGTTGGAGCGGGATTTGTCTGTGAGGCTTTAAAACGAGGGGCCTGAAAAAAGACCACAATATACAGGGTTCGTACTCATTTTTCAAGGTCAAATTCAAGCACTTTTAAGGGTCATTTTCTAATTTTTCCAGCACAGCTCCTTATCACTGGGGTAAAATACACATCTACATATATAGGTACACATATACTCAGGATTATTATTATTTTCACTTTTTATGACAATGATGTATTTATTGTGCTGTAAACATCTAAAATTATGTTTCATAATAGTAAAAAGTTTAGAAATTAAATAACACCAACTTTTATCAAAAAAAAAAAAAAAAAAAGGAAGTCACT
This sequence comes from Apogon hyalosoma, assembly GCA_037367295.1. Lineage (NCBI taxonomy): Eukaryota > Metazoa > Chordata > Actinopteri > Kurtiformes > Apogonidae > Apogon > Apogon hyalosoma. The sequence continues at coordinate 28,337,907 of JAPQRP010000029.1, read as the reverse complement.
TGGCGTTCTTTAGGCACACTCGCACCAAGCCCAAAGATTCAGATAAAAATGTACCTGGAGTCGACCTGAGAACACCTGCTGATTTTCTTATTTTGACAAAAAGTTTTATTTTTCAAAATGTATTAACTCTCTGTAAGTTGCTTTGGCTTGCCATTTAACCCGGCAGAGTTAATATTAAACATAAATAAATCACAGAATTAGAATTGCAAACACTTTTAAGCACTTAAACTAAAATCCAAGCACTTTTCAGACCTTAAAAACACAACACTGAAATTCAAGTTTTCAAGGATTTCAAGCACCCACACAAACCCTGAATATAAAAACACATGAAAACAACACATGGTGACTGTAGTTAACCAAACGGAAAATGCAAAACAGACCAGAGGAAACAATATCATCTAGATCAGTGATTCTCAACTGGTGTGTTGCGACCCAAAAGTGGGTCTCAAACCCTTTGGCTGAGCAAAAGATAATGTTAAGAAACCAATCCTGTGCTTTATTTTTCCTATTTTTCATGGCACTGAGTGCTGCCCATCCACACTCCCCAGCAGTAGATGGCAGTAATGGTCTGTAATGCTAATTAACATAATACATTTCACAGCATAAAAGAACCAAAAGTTTGTATTCATATCATAGAGAAACTCAGGTATGACCACGACTCCATCAGATATGGTTTTACCTCCATTAGACAAAAACCTCAGTGTGTTTAATTCTTACATAAGTGACTAAATGAACTTTTAATTTTTAACTGAGTTCACATTTTTGTTCTGGTTCAAATGGACCTAATTTGATGTTAAAAGGATATTTCCATATTTATCATCACCACCTGCTGGTCAGTTTAGTTTATCATTAAACTTGTCTTCTGTGGTTTCATACTGTGATATTCTGGATTATCTCAGGTTCAAAACACACCATCTTCTTATTAAATTAATTTGAGAAGTTTAACTTTAATCAGTTAGGGTCATGGTTTGTCACTGAGGGGTTGATAGTGGGTCCTGAAGCCAGACCAGCTGAGAACCACTGATCTGACAGAAATGCACATAATATGACCACAAATGATGACTGATTTACAGACTTATTTAGTTTGTTCTCACCTTCACCTTTTTATTTCCTAGATCAGTGGAAGCCTGCAGCAAAGAGAAAATGACAGAAATGGCATCAGATTATCAAAGAATATATGATCTCTGGGCCGGTTACAGGTTTAGGATGTCACTCTGAAACAACAGCCTTGTTTTAATCAACTCTCTCTGGTGTTTTATTTCTAAATGACTGGTTGAGGCTCAGTGTCAAACCTTCTTCCTTTTCTTGGTGTTGTCAGGAGGTTGAAATATGGTGGGAACTGCATCCTCTCGCAGCGTTACACACTTTCCTGTCCTGTCGATGTGTTTCTCCTCAAAGTGATTAATGCACAACACAGAGAAGCGAGATGGAGTCCAGTCCTTACACTTCATATTGGCAAGCCATTTCTTCAGTTTTCGACTGTTGCACAGTGGAAATCTGTCAAAAAAAAAAAAACCAACAACTCATTAAACAAACCCAAGTCAAACACTGTTATGTGTGTAGAGTCACTTTACATAGCTGATAAAAAGCTTTTATGTTTGACAGCATATCACAATAAAATAGTTTTCATCCTAAAAACTAAATCTTTTAAAACAAAATGCAGTACACACATCCTTTATACATTTTTCTCAATAATACTACATTAAAATATTACATTTACTGCCGTCGAATGGACAGATACAGGAAATCTTTACAGTCCCATTCCACTTCTCTTTACAATAAACTCACCTCTGCCTTGTGTTTAAACCCAATCATAAACCTATTTCCATAATGCACTTTACTGTTATTTATGCACCTCCATCCTACTGGAAAATTACATTTACTTTCCACATCACAGTTTATTATTGCACCTTACTGTTGAAATTTTCCTGATTTCTTACCTAGTTTTGTTTTTATTTACTTCTACTTTATTGTGTATAGTGTGTTTGCTCTTGTGTTCTATTTTTTATTCTTATTTATTTTATTACTATCTACCTAACAAACACCTTAACGTTGTAGTAAATGGGTTTATTTTTATATGTAAACCTTCTTTGAATGTAAAACAAACAAACCATAAACAGGACCATTAAAAAAAATAAAACTTAACTTTAATACTATAATGTGTACTGTGATTTTTTAAAAACATTATAATTATTATTATTATTATTGTTATTTAGGTACCTGCATAGATGCCAAGTTATTGTATTGAACATTTTATACAACACCCAGCACTACAGCTACACATAAATGGATACGACTGCAGTTTATTTAACATTACTGTAGATTATAAGTTAGAAAAATGACATGTACATCCAACTCAGTGACAGAAGGAAATTCTTAAATGGTACTTAGATATGTACATTTCCCTCCACATTTCTTTTCACTTGTTTCTTCTTACTTCACACTAATACTGATGTAATAAATGACAACTGTGATTTAATAGTGACAATAAAAGTATGTGTCCAAAAATAAAAAGGAAGAAAAGACACCCAGTAACGTTAGGTACAGCATTTAGATGAAATAAACAATGAAAAAACCTAAATAATATTACATTTAGTGACAGATGTGACATAAACATTGAGTCCTCACTTGTAGGATTTGGTGTTTTTGTTACGAAACCATAATAAATAGTCATAGCTCTGGAATGAAAACTTTTTTTGCTTAGTTTCTGAACAAATGTAGAACATCTAAGATATTATAGTATTTATAGTTTTAGGAAAGTGTTTAACCGGTTTGCTTTCCTTAAAAATAGATGAAGTTAGTTCGGCTTCACACATTGTTGATCATTCATTTACAGTTATTCTCTGGGTTTGATAAATAAACTGGCTGTAAAATTGGTCACTTACTTAAAAAACTTCACATCTGACTCGCTAGAGCTCTCGCACATATCGGCCGAACATTTATATCTCCCCATTTGGACAAAAATCCGAAAACTTCACGGACAAACATAGAATTTTGGTTTGTTTCTGTGTCCAAAAAGGAGAGTTGACAATAACTGTAACATCCGGTTCAACTTTTCACAATAAGAGATTCGTTTCAGCTATTTCGACTAAAGATAACTAAAAATGTCTAAATATTGATGCATAGCTCAAAATTAGATTTATGTTTTTTTATTTTTCTTCTCTGAAACTCTGTTTTTTATGTATAGTTGAGAAGAATTTGTTCATGTTAAGTCAGTTTAAACTCTTATTTTTTTCTTTTCCTGTACACAATTTCGCTGACTTGATAATACGTTTCACCGGATGTTGTTTATTCTTCTTCGTGGAGCGTGAATAGTTCTTAAAGTTTTTCTAGCGCCCCCTAATGTAAAGTGGCCAAAAGGTAAAGACACCTTTTAAGTAACTGAAGTTATGGAAGTACAGTACACAGGTCCAAAAAAGATGCACAGTATGTACATTTACAAGGATGAAAAACAAATAGATAATTATTTATTTATTTATATGAAATCATATATGGTAACGTGAAAAAGTCTTTGGCCACCTCAAGGTTTGTTGTGTTTGCATGGTTGAAATGAGTATATATATTTATTTCTCATTCTCTTTGTTAAGATACAAACAATTTTGAAGTTACTATTTATTATTTATTTTTATATTTATATTCAGTGTGACCCCTGACCCCATGACAAACATCTGACATGTGTTCAATGAAACCTGGTATTAAACATAAGAAAACTAATGCCATAAATATTACATTATCTGAGTTAAAGGGTTAAAGACATGTTAAATGTCAAGGATGGTCACACTAAACACTAAGTTTATTCCTTGAAAGTTTTGTTTCTACAGCTGTACATACTTCACTCATATCCAGATTGTATTTTAATACAGACTGACGAATGCATGTGTGGGCACTAGAACTTTACTAAAGCAACAATGAATATATAAACCATATAATATAAAATTTATATACATAGAAAGTTTAAATTCAATAATAAACCCAACAGAGGGAAAACTATTTCTCAATAATTTATCTTAACAAATCACATTTTTCAGGAGATTTTATTTATAAAGAAAATTCAATGCATTTTAACTCAAACTGATGACATTCTTTTTCTCTTATGATTAACTATAACAATAACAAAACAGTCAGATCACTTTAAAGAATTCTGAAAATTGAATATAAAACCAAATCCAACAAATCGCACATATACAAAAACACATACAAATATTGGCCTTTATTAACAGTGTGAAATGGATTCAGCTCAGTTGATTTTGCTTTTCCACTCGACCCTCCACTCATCCCAGTCCAACAGGGTTCGCTTTATATCCCATCCAGCTGCTTCCACAGCTGGAAAATGATGAAATTATAACACAAAGACATTCATTACTTCGAGTAAAAATACATTCATTTATGCTGATTATTTGTAGTTTTTTGTTTGCTCACCTTTCAGAAATGAATCAAACATACTATCCATCAGCTCATGACTGTCATGCACCAGGTCCCAGTGACCTTTAAATCAAAAAGAAAAGTGTTAAAAGAGTGTAAGTTTTAAACATTTACGTGAAGAACGACAGATTGAGTCTTACTTTGTCGCCGTTCACTGCAGGCTTTAGACATCAACATGCTGCTGAGTCTCACAGCCTGACACATGGCTCTGATCTCATCTTTTACCGAAGCCTCTGGTCCCAAACAAACACATACGCAGCCTGAGAGCAAAAAAAAAAAAAACATCCACAGAATTATACAAAGCTCTTAAACACAGTGTGGTCTGCAGAGAAAAGAGACGTAGAGTAACGTACCGTTTCTTACTCCGAGCAGATATGGCATTTTGTTTTTGGTCAAAGCCATTTTGAGGTCCTCTGGGCTACAAACAGAAAACACTTACATCAGACTAAGGGTGGAAGAGAATATCGGTTCTGCAATGTATCACCATATTTCATGTCACAATACTGTAACGATATTAAAAAAATACTGTATCGATATTTTTAGGTATTTATTCAAATGCAGATATGGCAGAGGTTCTTTTTGTTTATATTTTATTTATTATTATTTAACACTGTTTTATTAAATGATGGTTATTTGAAGCATCCTAAAAGCACTTTTTTGTGTCAGTGAGACGCAGATGTTAGTTCCTTTGGTGGGATTGTACAAAAATAATGTTATGATGTTAGTTACGAACTAATCAAATATGAACATTATTGAACACCATGAACATTTGGGCAGGATCTTAAGCTGTAGCGTCTGTAAAACATAATTTAAGTTTCAAGTTTTTACAGAGGAATATTTTGTGATATAGCATTAGATCCTGTTCTGATCAAATAAAAATGTGTTTAATATTGGTGCATATTTCTGGTGTAATTCAGTTCCTCCAGGAAATAATTTTTTAAAAACAGAAACAAAAAACTCCCCCAAAAAATTGCCTTGTTAGTAGTATCATGATATATCGTGATCCTAGTATTGTGATTTATTTCGTAACGCCAGATTTCTGCCAATACACACCCCTACATCACACTGTGTTAAAAGTGAATTATGTGTCATTTTTTTAAACAAATTTGTAATAATGTGTAATACCTCTGTACAACCTCCTGCAGCCTCACCCCGAGTCTGATTGGCACCGTTTTCTTAAACTCTGAACAAAAAAGAAGAAACTGAGAGTGAGATTAAAGAATAAACAGAATAAAAAAATAAAGCCGTGCAATAATCTTCTTTTCTGCAATAACAATGTAATATTTATCCAGTATTTATCAAAATATAATTGCACTATTTTTTATATAGACTTGGTTCATTAGTACACATACTGTTCTCTATCTGTAATACATACGGTTAATATCATTCATAGATATACATACTGTCACATACTGTTAATACAGGGTTCATACATATTTTAAAGGTCAAATTCAAGCACTTTTCAAGCACTTTTAAGGGCCATTTTAAAAATTTTCCAGCACAGCACCGTATCACCGGAGTAAATTACAATAAAAAATGAAATAAAATACATATCTACATATACTCATGACTGTTTTTTTCAGTTTTTATCGCAGTGATGTACATTGTATTATGCTATAAACATCAAAAATTATGTTTCATATTAGCAAGGAGAGCGCAAACTTTTATCCCAAAAAAGAGAACACTCGCATCGAGCCAAAGACTAAGATAAAAATGTACCTGGAGTCGACCTGAGAACACTAACACGCTCATTTTCTTTTTTTTGACATAAAAGTTTTATTTTTCAAAATGTATCACCTCTCTGTAAGTAGCTTTGGCTTGGCATCTAATCTGGCAGAGTTAGGATTAAAAATAAATAAGTAAATCACATCACAGAGTTATAATTGCAGGCACTTAAACTAAAATTCAAGCACTTTTCAGACCTTGAAAACACAACATTGAAATTCAAGCATTTTCAAGGATTTCA
>JAPQRP010000029.1:28290835-28311368 GCA_037367295.1 Apogon hyalosoma | reverse complement strand
GGATTTAAACAGAGCAAACACATTAGTTTGATGAGAAATGGATTCACCAAACCACTAACCATCAGTGAAAGAAAAGTGTTTGTATTATCATTCATATTCTGTGAAAAATGGACAAAAAAAAAAATCACAAATTCTGCTGGGGTATGTAAACTTATGAGCACAGCTGTATAACTGATGACATTTATGGTGCTGTGATGTGTTCTTCAAGCTGCACGATACAAATGTTACAGAATACAACAATTAAACATATATTTAATGATTAAAAAAAAGAAAAAGACTCGTGCGATGTTAGAACCCTAGAAAATGTATGTGTAGGATTAACTACTATGTACAGTCGTATGCGTTACAGTGTCCTTCAGTCCGTCAGCTCTCGGTCTGATCGTGGATCAGCCATAGGTTCAGCTGGTCCAGTTTGGAACAGAGAAGTGAGTCCACATCCTGCACACTGAGGGACGGCTCGTCTTTAGGGGACACGCCTCGTCTCGTCCTGGACGTTGAATTTCCTGCTTTCCCGACACCGACAAGTGGTTTCTTTGGCTTTCTGACCTCACCGACCTCCAGGAACTCCACAAACCTCTTGACGCGCCGCTGACCAAACCAAGACTCGGAACCGTTTCGGCGGCTCAGCGGCACCTCGAATATGGTCTCCAGTCGACTGAAAGACAAGGAACAAATGCCAACGATGTGTGGTTAAGGCATTATCGAAGATGGACTGAGAACACCACTGAACATCAGCTGATGTTACAGGTTTAATGGAGGAAACTATGTTTCATCTGGTGCCACCGTGGGGTCCTTGTCCTGACTTACACCAACAAAAGGAAGCAACTTCAAACAGTAAATCAGATTTTTGTAAACCTCAGTTACATAAAACTTTCACAGAAGAAGTAACAGCTATTTGAGTGAAGTATGAGGACAGAAGTTTTGTCAAAGAGCTGAAGATGGATGAGCACACAGCTTTTCAGCCATCAGGGGTTTCAATGCAAAATGTACCACTGCAACCACCCAGTACGACAAAACAACATAATAATAAAACAGTTTGTTGATGAAGACGCCGAGCAAGCCCTCTACTCCTGCCCATTTTTAAAAATTTCTTCTGTAGTCTACTAAAAAACTTGGAATAGCATCTTTGTTCAAATTAGGAGTGAACATTGAATTGTACCTGAAAGGGGAGTTTGTGTATGACCTGCTTTTCCGAATAAACAAATGGGAAAAAAAAAACATATATTGAAATGTATCAATACATTCTAGCACCCCTAACCTCAGGACTAGCATGCATCTACCCACCCACCTACCTACCTACCCACCCACCCATTCATCCACCCATCCATCCATCCACCCACCCATCCATCCTTGCATGAACAGAACACTGTGGACAGATTTGGTTTGCAGTCACACATTTGCATGTGAAAACATTTATCTGATCAATGTCTGGTTCAACTCCACTTGAAACAACTGCTCCTTGTTGGATCTGCATGTTGATTCGTTTGGTCCTGGCTCTGATGGTAACTATCAGTGTGTTTCAACAACTCCAACTCCACACTGAGGACGTCAACTTTCAACAGACACACGTCGTTTGTGTGACTGTTGGTTTTGCAGGAATTTAATCATTTTACTAAGACACTTCTGTGTCTGTGTGAAACCAGTGGCTCTGAGATTTTAACCGTTTTCCAGCGTAACAGACTCACCTCTAACACCAGTGCAGCGCTAATGGAATATACTGATGCATCAGTCAAAAGCCACATTTTCATTTAGTTGTGAATTTGAATCAATATCCTACATTATATCAGACTGAAACAAGAAAGAATTCATTGTCTAAATTTCAAATGTCTGATCATCAACATTCATTCAATTTATTTTTTCCTCACTTCCCATAATGCACTATGCAATTTTGGGATTTATAAACATATTTTTGACTGCAAAATGTAAGAATGTGCATAAGACATATTTATGGTGACAAATCCACTGTATGTGTCTCAGGGAAAAGACGGTAAAACTGTAGTTCACCATCTTATGATGATATGTTTGTTTGTTACATTGCTGGAATGTTCACCTCCATTGAAACAGATAATGTGTATGTGCACTTCAGTGTGTGTGTGTGTGTGTAAATGTTAACAGACAGAAAAGATGAGCTTACCTTTCCGGGGGTTTGCTGAAATTCTTATTGGTATAAATTTCTTCCAAACTAAACTCCTTCTTTTTCACCCTGTGGTGTAACATAAAAGAAAAAAAAAACACACATGTAGTCAGTTTGCATACTAATCAGGAAGTGTTCAACAGACAGCGGACACGTATTGACAGCGTCATAAGTTCACAGTGGAAGGCAGGTCAGAGTGTGACCCAAAGGAAACATCCTATTTTAACTGAGGGACTTCTGCATTCGTTTTTGACGCTCCTGCGCTGTGTTTTATACTGATTCTATTAAACAGATATTGTGGTATTTTATACTTTATCAGCACTGATGCCTTTCACTTAAAAGTTCATAACCAAAAACAGTTACATCTTAAAAGTACAGATTAACCTTCATAAACAAATGAAAAAGGTTGGACTTGTTGACATGTTCGTGTTTTGCTGAGGTAAACAATCAGGTGGAAATTCACTGTTTTGTGAGTTATACTGTACACGGATTATTAAATTCAGTACAAACAGGGAAACAAGCACCCAGATTTGCAGAAAACTGCCCGTCTTCAAGAAAAAAGTGGGTAAACACCAGAGTAAATCAATATCACATGACGAAGACTGTGAAAAACCGATGAGCCAACCTTTGGATCTTGTTTATTATGTTTTTCATATTTTTAAATGTATTCAGCAGCGGATTTGCAGATGTATGCGAGTACAAACCTGATGGGTTTGGGTAAACCCATGGGTGTGAGGTTGTTCTGAGGTTTGGGTAAAGTTTTTCGAATTCTTATGGACGACACCTTCCCTCGCTCCTCATCCTTTTTTACCACCTGTAATGATGAAAAGGCCGTAAGACATAAATCAGTTCAAGATCATAGACTCGTGTCATCTAGAAGTCATCTGACTGAGGTATAGTGTTTCATACAAAACTGAATTAGGAAATCAACCACCTGAATCTGAAATAAAAGATAAAATCAGAAATGTGCACAAAAGCAGTCGACTAAAACCATTATTATTAAATCAGGTGAGAAAAGCTCTGAATTCTCAGCAAATATGTATTATCCAGATTATTTTTTAAATATTCATTTTTATATATTAATATTTTAATATATTATATATAAATATTTATTTAAGTCTGTGTTAAATATAATTCCTACTAGTAATACACATTCAGTCATCAAAAGTTTTAGTTATCTGTCAATAGTAGAGGTATTAAAAGTGTGCAGCACGTTATGTCATGTATAAGCCACCCTAAATGGTAAGCAGGTATAAAGTTTACATGTACATACAAAAAAAAATCAACTAGTCAACGTACAACTACAAACAGCAACAAACTATGATAGTGATATCACTGTAAAGTGAAGTGACAGTACCTTGATTTCCGAGTCAGACAGTGCTTTTTCTTCTCTCAAACCAACGTCTTCAAACTCCTGGCTGGAGGAGCTTGTGTCCTCTCCATCGTCCTCCTCCTCTTCTTCACTCTGTGGTCGTCTCTCAATCTCACAGTCCAAAGGATTTCCACTGCAATGACGCCGACAACTCATATCAGCAACAACAACGCATATCAGCACAGATCACTGACATCATCAGGAGCCCTGTTACTAGGAGATTCAGTAGAAGTTACAGTTTAAGATGGTCGGTACAGACCGCCGTCCCTCTCAGACAGCATTTCATCACAGGCTGAAGCATTAATGCTACTACGCTAGATGTTAGGATGATCAACTTTAACCTACAGGCGCTGATACGACATGTTTCATTAGCACTGAGAAGTCACAACAGATAAGGAGTTCATATCATGCTGTGACTCGTTCACTGCAGCCACACAGATCACACTCAGTAAGACCAAGTGAAAACACACAGTGAACTGTCAGAGAGAACTGGCTTCAGTAATAACACACACTTTATACCCTCAAATGTACTTGTTGTAGGTCCTGTTATGCTTTAATGCTCAACACATTCCCTCTGTTCACTGTGGTTCAAACATGAGTCAATAGATCCTGTTTACATTCAAATATGTTTAATTTGCACTATCTTCTTACAACATACTGTATATATTCATACATATACATGTTACATGTCCTTTGACCTTCAGTCTGATAAATACACAAAGACAGTTTTGTTTCTAACTGAAATTTTAAACACTTCAACAATCCCTCCACATGTATCTGAACAGTGACACAAAACCTGTAATTTTTCCTCTGTACAACACCACATTGAATCTGAAATGAAACAATCTAGGTGTGATTGAAGCTTTAATTCAGGGGGTTTATTAAATAAATTGCAAAATTTAATATTAGGTTACTAGATGTGAGATAGTCACTAAAGGCACTGTTTTTACACCTACCAATTAGATGAAAGTAAGGAAAACTTATTTTTATCAATTATGATTAGAAAACGACCCATGAAAAGCAATGTTAATTTCATAATCCAATCAATTTTTAAGACCTTTCAAAATTGTATTGACAGTGTTTTGTTGCCTGAAATTCAAATTTGGGGATTTAAGACTTATACTGCATTCCAGAGTCCTGGGAGATGGGAAGATTCCGACGTCCAACTTGGTAAAATGCATTGGAACGCCTGTCCGACCCAGAGGTCCTAGTTGCAAAGTGGGGCCTATATAGAAGTACCCCGACCTCACTGTGAACTGTAACGTGACATCAACACAACAATGGCAGCGCACAGTGTGCAAGCTCACAATGAAAAAAAAACAAACTTCGTAATGTATTGATAGCTCATCATTTCGCCTCTTCCATCTCGTCTGCGTATATGACAGCACTGTGGTGTCGACAGTCCAAATGCCGCCTCAGTAACAAAGCAAAATAGGGGCTTAGATGTGCGATCGCCATATTTGTTGTTTCTGTTCAACATGGATCACCTTTGAGGTGAGATGTAGTTAACTCTGAGATATTTTCTATCTCCCATCACTCTGGAATGCAGCATAAGTACCTGCAAAAATTCACAGGTTTTTAATTAGCGTCTTACCTGATACTAGAGTCTGAGGATGCTCCAGAGGTGTCGCTTCTTGGATGAAATCCTGGAAGGTGGCGTGCCGCAGAGCTCAGTGGGGATGCAAAGGAAGAGGAGGTGGGAGAAGAAACATGACTGGATGTGAGTGGGCTGCTAACAACTCCTCTGCTGTCAGATTTCTTAGAGAGGAAAGCCAAGGGGCTTGAGAGGAAACAAGATGCCAGAGCGGTGAGGGAAGAGCTGGGAGACAGCGCGAGACTCGGGGACAAGTGCTGAGAGCCGCCGTCGTACGAGGCAGATCTCCTGGACGGATAGACCTCCTTACGAAGGCACAGAGGGGCGATCTCCCTCTCCACCTCCACACTACAGACGGTGTGTCGACGAGCACGCCGCGGCGATTTATGAAAATGAGCGACGAAGGGACTGTGAGTGGACTGGTGCTGGTGTGTCGTGTGGATCCTGCTGGGCTGAGGTGAATGCATAATCCACGGCGTGTCATGGAGACGGAGAGAGGGGATTTCTGGACAGGAGTAGCTGCGCAACAAGCGGTTTGAAAAGTTTTTTCTGGAGGAGTCTGTCGCTGCCGAAGCCAGATCTGCATCCTCCATGGTGACAGCGTTCTTCACATTGTCAGTGTTATGTGTCCAGCTGTGCAGAACCCGGCACCGTCTCCTCTGGGTATCCGTCCTCCTCACCCTCCTCGTGCTCGACCTGTTTCTGGAGACGGCGACGCTGCTATGGTGGTTGGTTTCAAAGTTTAACATCTCTGTGTGACAACTAGCAAACTTTTCTGTCCCATTTATTTGTTGGTGACAGTTCAGCTCAGGTTGACCGTTACTTTCAGATGGCGTCATTTCAAAATAAACAGGCTCCACTGAGTTTTTACCTCTGCCATCTTCTGCCTGACAGTCTTTGGTCGTCACATTACTGACACACTGCTTTGTCTCAGCTGACTGAGAACATTTAACAGGACCTTTACACTCTTTTTTGGGTCTTTTGGACAGCTTAGTCTTAAGTCCTGGTTTACCGCTTTCCTCTCTTTCAACCTGGTGAGAGGAGTCTGAATTTGTGGATGAGTCTCCTAAAAACTCTGATAGTACTGATGAGGTAGAAACCGTTATGTCTAATTCTGTAGCTGGACTGTGAGTTTTTGCTTTCCGTTTAAGTGTTGCTTTGCCTTTGTACTGTAGCTGCTTTACATCAGAGGGATGAAGAAAGACTTGTGTTAGGGGCTCCTGCTGGGTTTGGCTGGTAGAAGTGATTGCCATAGTGGTTTCTAGATCCATTCCGTCATCGGTGCTTGCGTTCACTTTACCAGCACCGGTTCTTTTCTTGGGCCTTTTGGAAGAGCTGGTGGGTTTAACCTTTACGCTACTGCCCTTTTGCTTGTTATCTACATCATCAGTGCTTTTATCTGAACAATCCAGCCCAGTATCAGGTTTACCTTCAGCTTGTTTGTGCAACACTTCATGTAACTTAACAAGCATTTCCTGTCCACCTTTGCATTTTCTACTAGCCCTTGTTAAACCAGCCTTCCTACTAGTTTTTAGTGTCTCTTCACCATCTACAGTGGTATTTATCAAGGCTGCATCATTTCTTTGTGATTTTGGCCTTTTTAATATGCTGCTATCTGAATCCAGAGTTGCTAAGTCCTGTTTTTTTGTCTCCTCTGAGTCTGCAGTCACTCTTTTCCTCTTTGTCAACTCTTGGGAATGACAGTTCAGGTTTAGCCCTCTCTTGGGTCTCCTAAGACCAGTAGCTGGAGGAGTCTCAGTGTTTGGCTGAGTGTCCAAACTGGGCTTCCAGGTTGGACTGATGCAGCCGTCGTCAGGGTGCTGTAAACGGTCTGTGTCAGGCGGACTGTAATGGCTGTTGTCAGTTACAGCTGAATTGGCTTTGATTGAGCTCATCTGAGGACGCCTCTCGATTTTGATTTTGACAGCAGATGCAGGAGTCTTATTTAATTCACACCTTTTTCCTGGGTGTTTTCTGGGCAGTGGTTTTGGACGAGTAGCCGGATTGCCTTTCTGGTCCTCACCAACGCCTGACACTTTCAACTTGGATTCATGTGAGGCACTTTGACAGATGGGAGGCCTTGACAGTGAGGAAGATGCAGTACCAGATTGTGAGGTTTCCTTTGAAACAAGGCTGGGTTGCAAAGGCACAGTGTCACGTGGGTTTTCTTCATTATAAGTTACAGCAAATTCATCCACCTGATCAGAGCTGTTCATGGTAAACTCTAACCTTCTGGAATGTTTAGGAACAACAGCTTTGTTGTTACTCTCTACATCACTGAGGCTTGATTGATGTGTTTTAGCATCCTGATAATCATCATCGCTTTGCCCTAATTCCAACATATCGCTTTGTTCCGGATTCTCGACACCAAACTCTCTGTCAGCGTGTGGTTCATACTCGGTGACGTTGTGCGAACAGTCCAGAGATGGCGCAGGACTATTAGCTTTGAAGAGTTTAACAGGACTCATGACAATCTCTGTAAAACTGGCCATCTTTGACTTGAATGACTGAAACAACGGGCCGATTACCCATCCCCTCGGCTTCGATGCACTTTCAACAGCATGTCCCACAGCTAATCCAATGCAAGTCCTCATGTCAGAAGTATTTTCAGCAAACTCCTCAACTACATTTGCTTCAGGAGAGATATTTGGTTCCTCTGGTGGACCATTCTGTGTTTTTTTCCTGTAAAAAAAAAAACAACAACAGAAATGAGAAACTGTACATTTTTATACTTCAATCCACCATTTCCCCAGTAATATAAAGCTCTTAACTACTCTGTTAGCCTGGGATGTGGACAGGAACTATTCATAACAGTGTAAACGGTGAATGTAAATAAAGAGGATATTTTAGGCACATCCACGTACTCCTACTACTACTACTACTACTCTAAGCATCTTAAGCTCCTTAAGTATTTTAAAACCCTAGTTGTGTGGTGAAGATACTTACGCAGGTGCGTAAGTTTGATAAATTTGTCATAAACTGCAAGGAGGCAACAATCAGCATATCTACTATTATCATTACATGACAAGTACTCAATTTGCACAATGCAAAAAAAAAAAAAACACCAAAAAATTCACAGCATAATGTATGAAACTACTGAACTTAAAATGTGTGTGTAAAGGTATAACTCACAACACACTCTAGTTCCTTGCTAAGATATATGGTATGCAGACCATCACCCTCCACTGAACTGTTACTGCAAATCATATGGAAATCTACTTAAACCAATTCTACGTTGGTTGCTCACACGCATGACTGTAATACAGACTTAATCCTCCTAATATAGTTGTCAAGTAGAGTCAAGGCCCAGGGCACCTCGGTAGAACAGGCATTAAAGAAGGAATATGCTATCCAGAGCAAAAATTGTGATTTTGTAAACAATTACTAATACTGTGTGTAAGTTGATTCACTAAACTGATTTAAATACTTTAACAGTTGTGACTATGTTGAATGAATGTAAATGATGAGGTTTAGAGCAGTGTTTCTCAACTAGTGTGCCGTTAGAAATCATCAGGTGTGCTATGGAAAATTAACCACTTTCACCTGATTGATACTGTAAGTGAGCAGCGTGATATAGATACATACGACTGCATGCACCAATGATCCACTCTACAACAACAGTCTCCTGTTTCCCTTTGCAAAATCAAAGTGAAAGTGAACTGGCCCCGATGCGGTGCATTCTGTTGATAAAGCCCCACTTTATAAAAAGTAATGCACGCATCAGGGGGTTACCCACAAACCCCGGGTATCGGGTTGGGGTGGGGGAGATATGCCTCCCATGAACTTGGCCTGCCATATCCCATTCTATTATATGACCGACCTCACTACGTAAACCGGGGGGTCTGTCCAAGGGGTCATTGACACACTCCTCTCAGCTTTCTCGTTCCAAACACCCCTTGACAATGTCGCCCATGCACCGCTGATGCCCCCCCACCCCTTCTGTTCCCTTTCTCCACAACCTACTGTAGCTGTGCGAGGTGGGCTTTTCAAGCATGACTGATATAAAAACGAAAAAAGACAGACTCAGACGCACAAATCTTCCTCAACAGCTCTTTCTTCAAATCCTGCAACAGTATCAGCTCTGTGTTCAACTAAACAGGCCCAGGTTTCACACTGAGCAAGTAAATCAAGACTAGATTTGCATTATATTTCAATAAATTTACTTTTTGTAACATTTTTGTTTGGTGGTGTGCCTTTGGATTTTTCTAATGTAAAATATGTGCCGTGGCTCAAAAAGGTTGGGAAACTCTGGTTTAGTGTATTTACAAAGACATTGATTCTTGAATGATTAACTTGTGATTTATGAAATGTAAAAGAAAGATATTGTATTTCACCAAACTATTAAAGATTGTGTAAAAAGGAGAAGTAACAAAACTAAGAGGCAGAAGGGAACACAATGAACACAAGCCAAAACAATGAAATGTTACGCTGAGCAGCTTCTCCCACTAACAAAAACAAGCAGCAGAATCTAGGAAAATAAGAGTTCAGACTTACTTCTTATGGTACTCTGACACAACACTGAAATCAAGTCCATCCTACAAAATAAATACAAAAAATAGTTTAGAGTTATTTATTCATTATTTCCTATCAGCTCTAACCACAACTGCTGAACAGAAAAACAGAAAGATGCTTTTAAATGGTAAAAGAAGTTGAATTTTTTTAGTGTCACTTTCCATATAGAAAATATAACAAATATGCAACAAAAACTGGAAAACATTTTGTATTTGTTTAACAAAGTAAACAGTAGTACCTCTTCACTGTCTGCTGCAATTCGACTGAATGAGTGTAACTGATGCACTGAAGCTCTATGGCGTTGGGTAATATCTGTCACCTATGTGTTAGTGGGTCAAATTAAGACACTCTGGTGCTTGTCTGTGTCCGAAGCAGCAGACCGTGAAGGAGGATTAGATCACTCAATTAACCCTGACACCCCATTCACTGTACAGGTCTCCAGTGTTGGCATACATGGTTCTATAGTACAGATGCTGCGTCGACCGATTAGACGGCTTTACTACAGTAAAAATACCAGCAGGGCCACGCAGTCACAAAGAGATCAGGAAAAAACAGAGATCAACAGAGAGAGACATATTGCTGAGAAGATAAATCTGACCTCGTTTCGTTCCTCCGGCCCATGTGTGCGTTCGACTCTGGGCTGCTTGGATTGTGACACTTGGACCTACAAAGCACAGAGACGCATGAGCAGTGACTGGTTTTAATTCTCGACAGAAATGAATACGGACTTGTTTTTGTAGGCTGAAGTCATACCATGGTGTCTCTTGGTCTCTTGTGGGGGGACTGATTCTGTCTGGACGGTTTCTGAGCTGCTCTGCTGTCGGTGTTGCTCTGCTTTTTTGGAGTTTGACTTCGAATCCCTTGTATGCGACCGCTCCTCCTGTTGCCCGATATTCCATCATTAACGCAGCTGTGAATGTTGAAAAAATGTGAGCAGATTTAAAGAACACGAAGCAGATAATGTAAGCAGACGTTCCTTTTGTAGAGGCTCAGACCAGCCTTCTGTTGCACATCAAGCTGTTAAATATGAAAGACACTTACAGGAGTCACATTAGGGCTTTTATTATGGAATGAGGTAAAAAGAATACTAAAGTAAAATCACATTATTACATTAGCTGTCCTTGTTTTGATGTAGGTCGCATTTTTATTACTTAAACTGTGGCGATGTGGCTTTTAATTTCTCTGTCTTTGGTGCAACTTAAGATTTTCTTTTTTTATTTGGAATATGTTGGAAATAATACATTACCTTTTTAGACTATCTGTTGTTTTCTCTTTCTAATAATCCATAATACAATCAATAATCTGTTTTTTTTTCTACTCTATTTGACAGAGAGCAACCAGCATCTGTAAAGCACATTTTAAAAGTACACATTTACTTTCTAATTACTTGTCAATATTTAATTCACAAGGTTCAGTCAAGCCTAATGAGCTGGATTTAATCCCCTACGTATTTACAAAACCATTTTCCAGCCGAGGTGTAGCTGCCAACTGGAGCTGCCACAATTAATCGATGAGTCAGTGAAAGGAAAAAGAAAACCTGTGACTCTTTTGTGTTCCTGTTCAACTGTTTCATTTTTCAGTCCTCATTTTCAAAGGCTGCAACATGTTAACATCTAAGCCTTTTCATTTCTAAAAGCGAGTTAAAAATGCCTTGAGTGTAAAATAAACATGTAGTTTATTTAGAATCATTTTGGGTAGTGGGAAATTCCACTATTTTTGCCAAATATTTGGCAGATTCAGTAAGAGATAAAAATGACTGCTAGCGTCAACATCCACATTCTTTAACTGAGTTATTTCACAATAAATGTCACAGGATTTCTACATACGGTTTGAAATGGCTGGCCCTAATCATTTATTTTGGCAAGAACAACATTTTGCAATATCACAGGACCTGCACCAAGACTTCAGTGTTTTGAAGATGTTTCTGAATAAACGAAATTAATACCCACGGAGATTTATTAAACCATAGGAAAAATGTAGGGAATCAAACACATATTCCAAAAGCTTTGTCATCTGTGAATCGAAAAAAGTGTCAGAAACAAGGAGGGAAAAATATACCAAAAGCAAAAGTAACCAAAAGAGGTGCGAGGAGAACTATACCTGGGAGTGACGGAGGAAAGGGGGAGGACGGGTGGTGGAGGTTCACTGTGGGGGGGTGCACTACAAAAAGGGTTTGGGGGAATAGCATCTTCATCCATTGGACAAACTATCTGAGGGAGTGAGTCAGAGGGATAAGTCAACATCCCTGGCTGTCTCTCTCTCTCTCTCCTTGTCTGTCTTCCTCTGTAAATAACAACAACGAAAAACAAACAAACATGCGGGGAATCACATCAGCATGAAAGCACTTTAAAACAGCTTGCAAAAATTAAGCCACACTTACTTTGCTAATTTGTGGGATGGATGGTTTTTTTTCTGCAATAAAAATAAGAATTAGCTTATAGTGGATGGAGATAATTGTAAAAAAAAAAAAAAAAACATTTGAAATTAGTTTGTCTACTTTTTTTAACCTTTATGTAACCAGGAAAAAGCTTGCTGAGATTTAAAATCTCTTCTGCAAGAGTGTCATGGCCAAGACAGCAGCAGCAGAAGATACAGACGATAGAGAATTCATCCATACATCCACACTAAAAATGTACATAAAGCTCACATAAATCACTAAACTAAAAACATACATATAAAGGTCTTTATGGTTGAAAAAGGCATCTACTCTCAACACAGCACCATAACACGCCAATGTTCTGAATATGAGCAATTCACTGCTGTTATCGGACAGAGGTGGTGACCTAAATTTATTTTCCTAAAATCAACTGGCAGGTTCATGACATGTACAAAAAAGTACAGAAAAAAATGAAGTCACGTGACATTTTTTGTGCACTAATAGGGCAATACATACACAAAATAAGTAATATTTGCATTACAAATTTAAAACAGAAATAAGCTGTATTTAAATTATTGACAATAAAAAAAAAATATATATATATATATTTCTTGTAAAAGCGTCGGATGAAGAAAAACAATCTGGAGGTAATTACCAATAGTGTTGAAGGGCAGTTAATTTGAGAGAGGGATCTAATAATTGCTACTTATCAAACACTATACACAAAGAGGGAAAGGGTTGAGCTGAACAAATAATCAAAATACTGTTGAAATCACTAGAGCCAGGAGCTGCCATCCCATCGAGCACTGTTGGTGTACAGCGATACCACAGCCAACAAATCATATTGTCCAGGAATAAGGGAATCGTGACTCATACAATATCTGTCAGAATAATTCCAACAGGATTTGTTTTAACTGCTCAAGCTCTAATTAGCATCCATATTTAAAAAAATAACAGCACAGGCTAAAACAGTTTTGAACTGAATAAAGGTTCTGTTTCTGGAGAGTTTATGGATGCAGAATTTGGCTGTTATTCTAATAATAATAATAATAAAGGTTAATGATGTTCACAGTAGTAGGCCTATTTTTCTTTACATTTTCCATGTGACCAAACAATCTATACATTCAAATAATGATAAACGAATTATCAGTGGCTCTAATGTCTATAAAAACAGTTTTGTACCCATCATTGTTGATTAAACAGCTTAATCAATCTAGTAATAAGTCTAGTTCTAGTTTTAAATTGGGATATAACTTACTGCTTCTGAAATTCATGGCCAATATTTGAGGTTAAAATACCTGTTTGGCCAATAATTATTTATTCACTTATTTCTGTTTATTTTGTTCTGTTTGACTTTTGTGCTAAGGAAACAGAAATTTTCACTGAAATGAAAAAAAAAAAAAAAACAAACACAAAAAACCATGACTATGTCACTCAGAACTAATAATGAAAACTATAGTATGTTCTAAAATCATAGGATAATTAAGGACAAAAAGCTCATATATTTCCTCAATTGACAAAATTTAATCCAATTTAGAATCACTTTTTACAATTTAAATGTACATCCTCTCCTGTCTTTAAATTTACCATTAAACTGTGTATTGTGTTCTTTGTGATTCAAGACTTTCCCTTCCATTGTAAAACTCCGGTGGAGTTGAAGAAACAAAGAAAAAAAAAAACAAATTCTGCTGACATTTCTGAATTCCCTAGAATTAGGATTTTAGTGTCGATCTCATCAATGAAATTTGATTAATGTTACTTTCAGCCCTTTTGTAAATACTTTCATGTGGCCATGAGGCCCAGAAATAAGCAAAAATTCAATGTTTTAGTCAAATACCTACAAATACCCATCTCATCTTAAAGCAGCACCATAAATACCCACAAACCCGGAGAAACCCTGTCATTATTACTCAAAAATCTGATTTCTATAACATGAGTCTTGTTAGAAATTCCTCACTAAAAACCAGCAACTAAAAAAATGCACAATGGTTCTGGACATTCACAACACAAACTAAAATTTGTACTAATATCCCTTTTTTCATGATTACTATTGTTATTATTATTTTTAATAGAAAATGTCCATTAGCTTAAAACAACGTTCTTTTATGACAACATAAAATCATCGATTTGTAAAATAATGTGTCTTTCGAACAGGTCAGTTATTTATAGATTAAATGGAAAAATACATTCTACCTATGGAATTCTATGTTGTAGGACTTCAACCTTTGGCTAAGTCAGTCACAGTTACACCTAATAACCATACTTATCACATCTGATAACGTCAGCTGTTTGGTGGAAAAGCGAAAGCATCGGTTTTATAGCTGTTTAACTACGATTGACAATGTTCCAGTTAGTGAACAGGCAGCGGCCGTTTCCAACACAGAGCGGGGTATGGCTATTTGCTGGTACGGACCGTGTTTCTAATTCAAAGTTTAATATGTGAGCAAACGTATGTTATCATTAGCCAACGTCCGTCCCGAAAATACCCATCGTAACAAATAACAGGTTGATTTTATTTCCCTATATATATATTGGCAGAAGTTTATTTCTCCGCTTATGCTACATGGCTTTGCTAACGGCGATGGACACATAGAGCATACAGTGTTTTCTGTTCCAGGGGATAGCCATAGCCGAGAGCTGTCATGCATTTCCTAACGTTCTGGTGCTAACTGTAGACTAACTGGATATATCTCCATCATATACGTAAGACACAGACGCTTTTTACACCTAAATGGCGTGAAACAACTTACCTGAATCGCTAAGCTTGGCCGCCGGAGAGTATTCCGCCCTCACCATAAACAAGACATGCCGGACGGCGCCCCACTGGCAGCGACTCTCTGATGTATCCGTTTTTACAAATCCAACAGCCAGACAGGCCAACCCACCAATCACAGCACGACCTGTTTTTCCGCCTTAGAACTCTAACCAATCAGAGAACGATCTGAGAAGTCGTAAATGGTGGACGGCCAATAAGACGGCGTACACAAACGGCTCATTAAAGATGATTTTATAGGCTTCTTTAACGTCCTCGGGTGACCCAAAATCCAATAAGACCTAGATTTCACTGAAATCAGAAGAATCTAAATATTAGTCAACATTATGAGATAAAAATGATTAGAGGGTATAAATACATCCCTGCCACACCCAGTCACAATGAAATGTTTCATCCTGCATTAGTCATATTCATAAAATAAAATAGAGGCAGTTTTAATGAAAATACACAAATGTGGTTTAGCTTTTTTTTTTTTTTATCCGAAATCATTTATCATATTTAACATTACAACAATGGTGGCCACATTGTAACAAATGAAATGCTGGAGAATGTTTGTGTATGCTGTTATCAATACTGACAAATAGACTTACATTTATACTCATTCATTCATTTGTTCTATGAACCTGCTTTATCCTCACTAGGGTCATAGGAGCCTATCCCAGCTACTTATGGGTGAAGGCAGGGTACACCTTGGACATGTAGCCAGTTCATAACAGAACTGCATTTAGAGACTTCATAAGAAATGTATGAATACCCCTGATCTAAAATCTGAAGATACTGTACATTAAATCCCTTCGAAAAAAACCACTGCTGTTCAGTATCGGTTTCAACTGATGCTTTGAGGATGTTTCAGCTTCAATTACAAGTTCAAAATATTTGTTAGACAACTCATTAAGTCAAATTTCATTGGGTAATTCAAATAGTTCCATTACTAACTGCATTTCAAACAGTGATAATCTAAATACCAATCTGCTTGAACTCATGTGGGACATTGTCAGTGTGTGGGATTAAAATGCTGCGTGAAACAGGCTGGAAAATGTCCAATTTCATTTCACAGAAAATATGAAATTTGTTTCAGGCAAACAATGCACATCAGAGAAACACTTCCTAGAAAAAAAAAAACAAAACAAAACACCACGTGACAGCACTATTTACGCAAATGATTTATTTTAAAACAATGTACATAAAACAGATCCTCTGTTAAATGATGATTTCACATAGAGGAAGACAGTGATCATGGCGGTAGAGATTCATCTGATGCTGCACATGAATCACGTATAGAGCTCAAAGTCCAGTCTCTTGGAGTTGTAGAACTGAGATCCCTCCTGGTCGACCCTCCGGCAGTAAACACCGCTGCTGAAATAACCTTCATCCACCCAATCCTGCAAAACAGACAATAAGAAGCTTAAAGCCCACCTGGAGGGACTGTGCTTAAAGGTCGTACCTGCGTAAAACTCAATAATCTAGGGAGCATAATAAGATTTACTGATGGGGTTGCAGATGGGCTGATTTGCAAGAGAAAAACATATACAGTGTACAGTATACAGGGTACAATAACTGTACCACTTCATATCAGCGTGAGGACAGAATTATACTAACCAACAATAAAACATTTAAAGGTGGGGTGGGAGATCCTGGAAAAACAGTTTGAGCAAGTTACATTTTGAAAATACACAATTCAAAAGTCCAGATCCCTTTCTTCAGACTTCCCTCCGAAGCCACACTACACACAATGCTTGTTTCCCAGGGTTCGCACAGCATCAATTCGCACTGTAATCTGTGCATTTCACTATTATACTTGTCGGCAGAACAGCCCCAATTCACACCTAGCTGGCTAACGTGACATTTCATAGTGATTTATGTTAGTGACAAAACAGCTTTCCAGCAAACTTTACATTCGAATATAGCTAGCCAAGCTCTAGCTTTGGCTTCGTTTCCTGTACTAGTGCTCCAAGCCTCTGAGAACGTGAGATTCGTGCACGAAGAGGGGTACGCGCAGAGGGGGGAGGGACAAATGACAGTTGAGTTTGACAGACATATCACTGTTCAATCATTTCAGGCCTGTTAAAATGATTGGATGGTGTTTTTTCAGTTCTGTCCGTTCCACAGGTGACTTTTTTTTGTGTGTGTTAGAGCATTTAATTAATTGGTTGCAATCGGGGTGTGAAGGGGATTTTAAGCAAAATAGTAAAAAAAAATACTCCAGGAAAACAT
This sequence comes from Apogon hyalosoma, assembly GCA_037367295.1. Classification (NCBI taxonomy): domain Eukaryota; kingdom Metazoa; phylum Chordata; class Actinopteri; order Kurtiformes; family Apogonidae; genus Apogon; species Apogon hyalosoma. Next base: position 28,294,392 of record JAPQRP010000029.1, on the reverse strand, counting down.
CTCCTACCCTGCCTTTAACTGTGTCCCCTTTTAAAAAAAAAAAAAAAAAGTTCCAATGTCCCTGTATGTCAGCGTCATGTTCTATCAAGAATCAATACCAAGTTGAATTTGTGAGGTTGTGAGGTTCTGCCTCTATGTTCTAGTCCTGTGGTCTGGATGCAGGAGCTCAGTCTCCCAACAGAAGTGGGCGGTACTTTCACCGAAGGAGAACTCAACTAATTCAATCCAAGTCCATATATGACTTCTATCAGTGATCAACAGGAACTATTTTGATATCTGTAACCATTTACAAGTTATAAACCATCAAAGTATGGACCATTAGAAGTAAAAGCACATTTTAAAAATCATCAAAAATTTTTAAAAAAAATCAAAAACTCTCAAAATTGTGAACAAACTTTGTAGACATTGCCCCAGAAGAAAAAAGGTGATGACACGCACATCCAGTTGCTAAAAGGTGTGCAGGGTCCCAAAAAAATTGGATGAAAGAATTAGATAAGGTCGACACAACCTAATTTGATCATTGTAGTCTAATGAACTTGTGTGAATTTAAAGAACTTGATCATTGTATTTGTATGTATTTGCATGAATTTAAAGAAACTTGATCACTGAATTTATATTAATTCAAGAAATTTGATTACTCTACTTGTATGAATTATTATGTATTTAAAGACACTTAAACTTATCTAAAAGTTACTGATAACATGAGATATTGTGCATTACCTGCCACGTGATATCGCAATTATTACTCTATATAAGCAGCTGTTGTCAGGACCTGTTCCATGTCTGATGAAGGGCTCTGGCCCCAAACGTCACTGTGGTTAATACATATTTTTTGGGAGCTCACAGGTTGTGCGGACCTTATCTGATTCTTTCATCCATTGTGCCACAGAAGCTACATATAAAATTTAAAATGAATCCACTAGTTTTGTCGGGGAAAATGCTTGAAGAAATTGCTAACGCCGGACACAGCACCTCCACAATAGCTCAAAGCTAATAATTCACGTACAAAGAAATAAAATCTCCAATTTTACCACTTAGGAATTTATAATTAATTGCATTCATTAGAGTAAGCGTCTCACTTTTATACATATATTAATCCTACTGTACACTCAGTATATATTGCATTTACATCTTAATCATCACGTCTGTGTGAAACTTTTACACCAAACGGAACCTTATTGTAAACCAGCTGATTCAGTGTCACCTACAAACTGGTAGGCTCTGTTTCATTAGCAGCGTTTACATGGACTCTTAATATCCGACTAATCGTTAGAATAGCAGCCCACTTAGCATAAAAGTGTCTCGGCTGTCTACTGAAATCTGAAAAGACTGGTCTGATTGACAGTGATTCTCAGTTCAGTTCATAGGTGGTAAATTTAGCTCCTAATAACCATGGCAACACTTAATCCAAGTGTTTTTCTCTGGGGAGGGAGGTTACATCCAGTTTCCAGGAGACACAAACACTGAGGACACAAAACAAACCTGATCTGATGATACTTTTCTGTTGAAGACCATAAAAGAAAGTGTTTTAAAAGAGGGACAAAATCAAAATCCACTTGTTCATCAACCAATGGAAAAAATCTACTTTAACTAACCATAAGTACAGCACTTAGCTCTCACCGTCCTCTGCAGATAACTAAGTATAAATGTGTGACGGTGTGTGTGTTTTTTATTTTTTGTTTTGTTTGACTATTTAATACTATTTAAAATGTTTTGCATTGTGTATTTTCTTTTTTAACTCAAGTATCGTCTCTATAAAACACATCAGAATATTGTCGTGTTGACAATGACAATAAAAGGAATTTTGAATCTCAAATCCGAAAGTGCTGAATAAATTTGAATTATTACATTTTGTCTGTAAAGTTGCTCTGCAGCAGATTAGGGATGAAGTCAAGGGAAGGTTAACATATGGTCAAAAAATGTAATTACAATAACCTACACCAGACTTATAGTTTTGAATAGGTAATTATCTATATTTTCAGGAAAATGTATTTTAAAATGAGAAAAAAAATCAGTGAAAAAAAATTTGAGGAGTTTTCTGAGTGTGAATATTTGGAAAGTGACAGTTTTGTACCGTCATTCTGGGTTCATTTTATAAACTCTATAAATAAACTAAATTTATTCCAAATACATTGATATTTGACTATTATATTATTTATGTCATATTCTAAACACACAGTGTTTAAAATTAATAAATGCATATATCTATGCAAAATACATGTAAACATAATCTTAATATTATTTCTATGTTGTAAATATTGTAAAAAACAAAAAAAATGTATATGATATTGATAATTGAAATAAAAAATGTTTCATTTGATATTTACTTTTGTTGTCCACCCGTGACGCTAACATTTTTCTAAACTCTTACCACTCAGGTATGAGCAAATATTTTTTTCCTCGGTTTCAGTTGTAAAATAGAGGGTTTAAGGTATACACTGAGAAAATGTCAGAGGAACTTCACTTTGGAGAACTTTGTAATTCTTGCAAAAAATAGACGTTAATTTTTTGTCCATCTGTGACGCAGTAGTTTTTGATATTTTTCATTTAAAAATATTTCAAACTAAATGTTGCCCTTTGAGTCTGTTTAAGATGGCATTTAGACCTTTACAATTATGTGGAATATTTGTCTGAAATTTGTCTGGTTCAAAAGTTATGAATCAAAAAGTAGTGGGCGGTCCATCTGTGACGCCCTGGACCTCGCCCTTAGATGCTTTATAACACGAACAAACACCACAAAAGCCACTGGAGGATGGCTTCTCCCTTCAGCTGCTACTAAATTTAAAATTGGTCCTGTTTAGCAACGTTAGCTTGGAGTCATTGATTTTATTTTTCCTTCAACAGCAGAAGAGTCAAGTTATGTCTTGCGTAATGGTTTAGTGGAAAAATACAGAATGGTTTTCTCTGTAAGTTCCAGCAAGAAAATCATGACAAATGACGTCAAAGACAAAAAAGATGGATTAAAGACTAAGAAGCAAAAAGCATCACTCAAAAACATGTGTTTGGTTTGGTCATTATGCCAAAGACAGGGTTCCTACAGGTTTGTACAAGTTAAAAACCTTTTTAAGATTAATTAGAACTGAATTGAATGCCCATTTCACACTCGCACTGATAAAAATTTGTGACTCCTATAATTTAGGAAAATGTATTTATTTACTCCAACGCCTTGATTCCTACTGTTCCAAGTCATTTCTCATCGGGGGCTGCAAAGTTAGCGAAAATGTATTCCTAATTTCAAAATAAATTGTCAGCTTGGAACGGGTGGAACTGAGTCGACTAACGTTACTTTCTTTGCAGCTCGGACATTTAAACACAACACAGCCAACAAGTTTATGGCAACATAACTTAAGACCTTCCACATCCAATTTAATACCCTTTAAAGACTTTTTAAAGGTATTAAATGCAGATTTGTAAATTCAAGACTTTTAAGACTTTTTAAAGCAGTGATATTTTGCTTTTTTAAACAGAATTCTTCCTTTCCCAGCCTTTCCCTGTGGTCTCCATAAACTGTAAATGCTCTGCTTGGGTCTGAATTCTTCATTCATTCAACTCCACAG
>JAPQRP010000029.1:28202669-28215378 GCA_037367295.1 Apogon hyalosoma | reverse complement strand
CAACATTGATTCACCAGTAAAACCCATGGAGTTGGATCAATGACAGTGGATGGACACACTGGGTTTATGTTCAGTCACATTTTCTTCATTTTTCTCTGTTTGTGATGAGAATAGCCAAGTTTTTTTTTTTTGTTTTTTTTTTTGCTTAATTCAAGCAAAAAAATGTTGAATTAAGCAAAAAAAAAATCTGCCAATGGAACAAGTGAAAATGATCTTGCTAAGATTTCTTTAAATCAGATTTTCCAGATCTATTGTCTCTAAATCAGTTCTTATATCTCACTGAAAAGTTCCTCTTTAGACGATTCTGTCTTATTTTAAGTGTGATGAAATATTTGGACTAGAAATGAGAAAAATACACTTGGTAAGATTGAGATGTTTTCCAGTGTAAACCTCTTAAGTCACAGCCAAAACTGATGTTTCCTCTGGATGGAAAAAAAGAGTCTTTTAAGTGGCGTTTACCCTCATGTGACAAACAAACAAACCACAAATTCCATTAAAAGCAGATTAAAGTGTTCACATCCACATGACTAACCTCTAACTCTTTAAATATAATGAGAAACTCCAGACTTCATTAGACTTTTACTGCACTGTTGGTGACACATGGCCTTGAAACTAGCGCACAGGGACACAGGAGGAGAAGGGCTGGATTTCCTCTGTTTGGTGTTAAATCCACTGTAAAACATTCACACACCACCATCCCTACTTCCTCCCCACCCCACATTTCCACAGAACTGCTCATTTCTGGAGGCCCCTCCCTGGATGGCTCACCTGAGACGTTGACTGAGTAGATGACGGATTCTGGGACTCTGTGCCAGACGTCCACTAGGCTGGCAGTGTGGACGACCACGTCAACGCCACGGGAAACCTCCAACACACTGCTGTAGTCGGAGATGTCCCCTTGGATGACCACCACCTTTGTCCGCTCTGAGAGAGAAACAGGAACGTGAAGTTAAAAAATAGAACCGATGTCCCCGTATCTCAGCGTCATGTTCTATGTGAATCAATCCCCAGTTGAATTTGTGAGTTTGTCAGGTCCTGTTCTATGTTCTAGTCCTGTGGCCTTGATGCAGTAGATCAGTCTCCCAACAGAAGTGTGTGGTACTTTCACTGGAGGAAAACTCAACTAATTCAATCAAAGCCCATATATGACCTCTATCAGTGATCAAAAGGAACTATATTGATATCTCTAACCATTTAAATATTATAAACCATCAAAATATGGACCATTACAAGAAATGGCATATTTTAAAAATTTGTCAAAAATCTAAATTTCTCAAAAATATCAACAAACTTTGTAGACATTGTCCCAAAGAAGCTTCAAATAAAGTTTGAAATGAATTCGACCAACATTTCACTGTAATGACAATAAAGCTGTATCTAATTGAATATGCATATCAGAAAAAAATCCATTGTATATCATACATGTATCGTAGACAACATGTATCTATTAGGTTTTCATTGTTTTCTGGGAATCATTATTTTGATATAATTGCTGTAACACTCCTCTTCTCTCTTCAGATGCATTTTTGGGATATTTAAGTCCAGCCTCTGCTAATGTTGGGCCATCAACAGATATGACAACTTCAGCAGCCTCAAGCGCCCCCTCTGTCCCCTCCCCCTCAGAGGAGCCCAGGGGTACAGCATCAGGACCAAAGGCTGCACCACTGGACCCTGATGACCGGAACATCTTCTCTAACTGATCAAGTACGAGGGGAGTTCGTTCCCAGAGGTCCATTTCAAGTTCAAAACAGCTTCACATTTCCAAAACCAAAGGACAGACGAAAATGTCGACATGAATATTTTCGTGGTAATAATATTGTGGTAAGGGTATTTATATATGGTATTTCAGATTTTTTGGTATTTATTTGTAATTTGTAGGGATGTTCTGATCAGGGGAAGGGGGGGGGTGTTAAACAAACATCTTGCCCCCTCAAAAATTAAGTTTCTGAAGGTAGAGAAAAGGAAAATGAGCTGCACAACAGCAGGAGGCTTAGAGGAATTAGTAAAGTTTCACTTTCACTTTATGGTCCGGTAGTGATGAGCAAGTTGGGTTTTTTCAACCGGTGGGGCTTTTGTGGAATTATGTGACCCAACCCACAAATAAACTGACATTCTTTTGACCCGTCTCAACCCAACCCGCTGATCCGTGCATCACTAACGCGGGTACTGAACACACCCCCATATAATACCAGGACAGACCTGGCCATAGACACGCTAAATCAGTGGTAAACCTACGGCCTGCGAGTCGAAACTGGCCTGCCTGAGGTTCTAATTTGGCTCACAGTCTGAATTTGGAAAGTGCAAAAATTATAGTTCGAGTTTTGTGGCAATAAGCTTTGAGAGAAGCGGAGCTCTACGCAGCTGCAGCAGAAAGAGGCAATGAAGCTGTTTCTGTGTTTGTTGCTGCTGCGGTCATAATGCGGCTGCGTGGAGCTCCACTTCCCACAATGCATGTCGTGACAAATTTCCGAAAATGGCCGAATGATCTACTGGCTCTGTCTGTAAACAAAAGGATTGTTTATAGTGGAGTACACTTCAAAACTGTTCACTGTGAAGGAAGAGATTCAGGTGCGTAATCACAGAAAGTCTTACAGATTCGTGATACTTAGGCTGTGTCTGGGGTTTTACAGATTTGATGAAAAATTGGTGATGAAAGTCATACACAGCTTTAAGAATACAGGGTGTCATCTGTAATTCAATCCTTATTTTTGGATCAAACTGACAACAGTAAAGAGATTTGCAGACTTGGAACTGACTTTGACTCACGACAAAAAGAAGTCGGTGCATATGACACATTGCGAAACACCCGCCCCCAAGACTTGTGATTGGTCCAATATGAAATAGATCAGGCATAATTCACAGCGAATGGATCAGCTCCAGACTGTTTTCTCAGTACTGAATACACTGAGAGAACAGGATGGCTGGCCAGGCTACAGTTTATTTACCAAAAGATCCACTTTGAACTTGTGTATTTCATTTTGCCTGTGACGCAACTATTGATGTTTTCAGATTACCTGGAAATTCTTTATCGATACACTTCAGTTCAGACATGGGGGAAGGTTATAATGTTAACACAAATTGCATTATTTGTTTTATTTGTTTTATTTGTTTCATGCACAAGGTGAAGTAGACTTTGGAGTGCTCTGTCTTGAACTCTGGTAACAGTTTTCATGCCGGTCACTTCATCCATATATGGTCCAAACTATCCTGTAAAGAAAAACTGCAAATGCTGAATAACTGACACAAACAAACAGAGCAAAGTTACTAACTTTTAAGCTTTTTTAGCTTCTCATATTCCACCTTCTTAATGTTGGTCTTTTCACAGAACAATGAGTAAAATTGACTCACTATAAAAATAGAAGGTTTGGGCTTTTTTTTGTTTGTTTTGTTTTTTCCTTGTTTTTGTTTTTATTGTTATTTCCAATGTTGTGGTGATTTTTCTGTATTTTTCTTTACTGTGTTTTGATCGTGTGACTGCTTTTTGAGTTAAACCAGATGTCAAAAAGCAGCTGGACTGATTTAGAAAAAAAATAGCCCCCCAAAAAAAACTACTGGGCCAAAATCCAAATCGTTGTTGTTCAGTTTGTTCCAGTTCACAGTTGATGTTCAACATCCTAAATCTCTTATTGATGTCCATCTAGTGCCTTATTTAGTCCAAACCTGTCAAACTTCAGTTCCTCTCTTTGTCTTTTTCTGTTATTCCTCCTGTTTTGACCCTAAAACACACAGTAAAACAAAACCACTGAAGAAAAGGAACACAAGCACAAACTCACAGCAGCTTTAATGAACCTGAAACAGACGCAGAGTCACAGCAGCACCTTCACCTGGTATCAGGGCTCAGGGGTTACTAAAGGTTGAACATTCTGGCATTCCCTCTTATTTCTGTTCCTCATAGTATAACTGATGTGTGTATTTTACTTGAGCACCTTACAGAATGTAAAAGCAAATTTCACTGTACTCTGCAATGGGATTTAAAGCTTATTCTATTCTATTCTATTCTATTCTATTCTATTCTATGTATTCTATTCTGTTCTATTCTATTCTATTTATTATGTTCTATTCTATTCTATTTATTCTGTTCTATTCTATTCTATTTATTCTATTCTATTTATTCTGTTCTATTCTATTCTATTCTATTCTATTTGTTCTATTCTATTCTATTCTATTCTATTCTATTTGTTCTATTCTATTCTATTCTATTCTATTCTATTCTATTCTATTCTATTCTATTTGTTCTGTTCTATTCTATTCTATTCTATTCTATTCTATTCTATTCTATTCTATTCTAAACCTGAATAATTTGTCTTCTGAAATGCAATGAAACACTGATGTCGAGGGATTAAGGTTGAAGTCAGGGGTTGAAACTGAATTTGGTTTAATATGTAACTGGTCTTACCTGTGCCGGATCCTTCCAGACTTGGGTCTATGTGTTTGTCAAAGACCCGAACCTCCGTCAGCTTGTCCTCCTTCTCCAGCAGAACCCGGAGGAGGTGTCTGCCCAGGAACCCGCAGCCCCCGGTGATCAGGTAGACCAGGTCCCGCCGCTGTTCAGGCATATTCTGACAGACTCTGGAGCAGCAGCCGGGTCCCTGATGTGGTCTGATCCACCTCGATGAGGTCTCTGCAGGTCTACAGGCAGCTGCACAGGAGAACTAGAAGGAGGGCGGGGACTGAGGAAGGAGGAACATCTGATTGGGCACAACTTCCACAGATGTATGGCATCTGCCCCATGCTTTACATCCATTTTCTTTCCATTTTCCTTCTTGGGGGTTACCATGGTAACGAAAACCCAGTTTAGTTCCAATCTGCACATGTGCAGAAATATGACAACAATGTCACAGAATATTAAGTCGTAAAAGAGCTGTGGAAACTGATACTCTGTATTTATTATTATTCCACTTTCCATATGTTTTTGGAACTTAACCGCTGAATACTTGTGCTGTTAAAAAAGCCTTAAGAATATAGAGGGTATGCGTTTACGTCACTTCCCCCCCAGGCCACGCCCCTCTAAATCGGACTGAGTGGCAAAAACCAACTTCTCAACATGATGGAGTGTAGCAGTAAACACAGCGAGAGCGGGAAAAATGTGGAATATGAAATGAAATTAAGGACAATTGGACTGGACATGGATCCGTATGAGCTACCAAAGAACAAGTGGTCCACGAACATCCACATGTGGCCCCAAATCACATACCCTGACATCCAGGGTGTAGGGGATCAGCGCTCTTTTACCTGAAACAAACAAATATACATGGTTTTATCATCACTGACAACCAGGGTCCAAAACTAAGGCCCAGAACCAGCTGATCCAAAGTCCATCTACAGTAGACAGTGGACTGACCCAGTGAACAGATGCAGGATCTACTGGGACTGTGGAGATTTAAGGACTATTCATATCAAATACTTGATCCAACACAGATACTACTGCTTTGGACCAGCAGGTACCACTTTATTCTGGTCAATTATGATATTTTTCCCACCTGTTTTTAAATTACAACATTATTCTTGTAATATTATGGCTTTATTGTCAGAATATGACAACTTTAATCTCATAAAACGATGCCATTGTTTTCTTTAAATTATGAAGTTTTTTTTATAACTACGACTTTATTCTTAAAATATTACGACTTTTAAATATTATGATTCTTTTTGTGTTTGACTTTATTCTCATTAAATTATGGGTTTCATCTCGATATTTTATGACTTTATTCTCGAAGTGACATGTGTTTTTATTTTCTCATGTGGCCCTAATTTGTCATCGTGGCTTTGGGCTCCAGTACCCCCGTCTCTGAAAAACTGGGTTAGCCTCAGTTTAAGTTTAGATGGTATTGAAGCCAGCGCTGCCACTCATCTCCCTCTTCCTGCCACTCAGTGGGTGGAACCGCGGTGACTTCCACCAGTGTGACGTCCTGTGCATACCCTCTATTCAAGTTCTCATCAAACTTTTTTTCCCACGTGAATGAATGGGAAAAGATTTACTTTTAGTTAAACTTCAACATCAGCTTTTCAACTTCAGTGAAACTCTAGAGTTATTCAGTTTCTCTTCAGTTTTTTTTATATCTATTACTTTATAAGATAATACAGTTTAGGTTTTCAGCATTTTTATTCAGTTTTTACATTTTTTACATATCTGTCTATCTATCTATCTATGAATTCATTTTTAATATTTCTACTATCCCTTATTTCTATCATTAATGCAGCTGTAACACTATAAATTCCTCCTGATGTGCCTCATTTTGATCTTGTGCATCTGCAGATTCATATTGGTTCAGTAATAATAATGTTTGTGATCATCAAAGCTTTCATGAATGAAAGTTTGCACTTTTATTTCATTTCATTTTTCATTGCACCGGTGGTTCCCAACCTTTTTTGGTTTGTGACCCCATTTTGCCATCCCACATTTCTAGCGACCCCATACATTCAAAACTGAGACTTTTTTTTGCTAAAATTAATTTATTTTTGATCTTGTAATAGTTTGCTCGACTATGTTGCAAATAATCATTAATTTTAGGGGATATTTAGGTTATATAATTTATCTAATGCACCTTTTTGGGGTCTGCTTCTCATTCTCTCTTGGAGGTGTCTCAACGGGGCCAGGTGGCCAAAGAAATCTTTCCATTCTCTGTTCGGTCCAGTTTTCTGACTGTAACTGTGTCCAGGCAGGTTGAAGCGTACATGGTCACATGATCAGGTGATTCAAGATATGCCCTCTCAGATATTCTATCCTGCATTTCATTTTAACTTGATTTTTATTAGGAGCAGAGTGTGGTGTTTTAATTATAATACAATTTATATTGAATCATTGATAAAATGTTTTTATTAGTAATTTTTTTTTCATCAATTACTAGAAATTTAAGGCTACCCCATTTGAATTCCAGACAAACCCACATGGGGTTGTGACCCCCAAGCTTAAAAATACTGGATTATACCTTTGTGTACCCTGTTCTCTCTCTAATTGTACTTTATTTTGATAATTTGTTTAAAAGTGCTGTATGTAAGAATTCTGTTCCCAGTATTTTTTAATGTGACTGCAGTACCAGTTTTGGCCACAATCCTACATACAGCGCCTTTAAGTGTTTGCAGAAATATGATAGGTCATATGTCTTTACTGTGCTCTTACTCTTTTATTGTTGTTGTGTTGTAAAGCACTTTGATCAAAAGCTCTATATAAAGAACTTTGTGTGTGATAATAATATAATAATGTGTGATTACGTTGTTTAATGTCTGTGTAATTACCCGCCTTCGCTGTACTGACTCCCACCCAGGAAGCCATATGTATCAGTGCGTCTGACAGCCAGTCCATTGGTCTCTGAGTCTGAGCCCACGGAGATCCCATCCTCCCCCAGACCTGACAGAGACTCTAGCGTCCCTGACATCAGGCTGGCTGACTCCAGGTAGCTCAGGGTGTCGGGGGCTGGGGTTGGGTATCAGAAAAGCAGTGACCGGCTCATGGATCAGCGGAACAGGGCTTGGGTGTTGGGCTCTGGTCGGGGTGCTGGGCAGTTCTGGCTTCCCAGCCTCACTGGGAGTGTTTGGGCTTTGGGCTTTTTGAAGGACTTGAATGTGAGTCTCCCACCGGTGCTGTGGGGGGGTTTCCATTCAAAGCTTTGTCACCGTAGAGGGAAGACTTCAAGATGGGCGCATCCCTGGTGGACTCTGGAGCAGGGAGCGCTGATGAGGATGGAGCGATGGATGGAGCTGCATGAGGATCACCCAGTGCAGGAGGTGACGGGGAAAGAGTGGAGGGTTCAGCCATGGTTCCAGTCTGAAAGCTCCTTCTGTGTTCAAAAGAGGGAAGGTCTCAGTCAGTAATATAACCTTTAGATAAAAAAAACCCAAAAAAACAAAAAACAAACAGACTTTATAAAGTGAATTAAAATCTGCTTAAAAAGTTGGGATGAGTTTTATCAGCCAGAAAAATGGAAAAAAAAAAAAAAAGTTACAGTAGCTGATATGTATCTGTTATGTTCTATGAAAGCCTGTTTCGTACATTTGTATAACTGAATGTGTCATCATTCTGTTGTATTTGTGTGTTTGTATTTAATAATCACCCCCTGGTCCATCCATGCGGTCCGTGTAAACCTGACTATTTCACTCTGCCTGCCTGTCCCCTCCACCCTCCAACAGCTCCGGCTCCAGGACCTCCTCCATGACATGAAAACAGCCCCTGTGGTAGAACGGGCTCCAGTCCTGGAAGAGCGAACATCCTGGAGTCGGTGCTTCAGACGGTTAGCTAGCTAACTTACCGGTTAGCTCCGTTAGCTTATTTTAGCCTAGTGTATCTGTTAGCATACTAGCGTTCTGCTGCTGTTAGCCTGGTTGTATTAACTCTTTTTTTTTTTTTTTTTTTTTTGTGGTTGTATTAACTCTTTTTTTTTTTTGTATTAACTCTTTTTTTTTGTATTAACGCTTTAAAATCTGATGTGTCATCGCTGACACCTCCTGCACATGCGCAGTGTGGATGGCTGTAACTCTTTTACTATTTGTGCAATTGGAAAAATTCCAACAGTTTCTGAAACCGAAGATGAAGCACTTTATAAGTTTTATTGGGTCATTACGGTAATTTCACTCATGCCTGTACAGAAGCAGCTGCTTTGTCAGAATTATAACATGCAGTAAATGACAGCTAGATTTGGAAAGAGCTGGAGAAAAAAAAGGTGCTCTGGAAAAACTGGCAAACAGACTCACAGCAAATGAAGAAAAGAAAAAAGAAAGTTCAGGTGGACTGTTTTAGGCTTAGGGTTTAAAGGGTTTTAAAGTGTAGGTTAGTCATGCGGAGCTGCTACAGCCACTGACTCCTCAATAAAACAATTTTCTAAGTAATAGTTTTCATTTGGAAAGAAATTACACTGTTTCATCCGTGCAAAGCAGCAGTGCACATCCACACCAGCCGCCTGCATTTCCCACTGACAACTACATGCGGTCAATGTCCTCGGGCACACGCACGCGCCTGCGCAGTGGACACCCTCTGACATCTCAAGGAAGGTGTTTAATATTTTGTTCGTACAAATGTATATTTACCTGTAGTATGTCAACTTATAAATTAATTATTGATTTTCAGTAATATTAAAAGTGGGTGGGGCTGGTTGGGATAAGTTTAAAGAACAAAACTATTATGTATTATAAGCTAAATGTGTATTTTGGGATACTTCTGTGATTTAATTTGTTTCGGATGAGACAGAGATGCTACAAACATATGAAAATCTTCAAGAATAGGTCATAACGTAGACCAAATGAACTCAACCTAAAACATCTATTGTAGTAAATTGTAATATATACATAAAAGCAGCAGTAAAATAAATAAAAAAAATATTTAATAGTAAAACGATGAAAGAAACTTTGACAGACCAAACGATGACAGACCATTTTAATTCACAGAGACTATTTTGGCTTTTTGTACTTTAAGTATATTTTGAATGCAGGGCCTGTAACACATTGTTTTCATAGTGTAATACTGGTACTTTTACTTACGTGAACTGAATATTTATTCTACCACTGAAACTGGATTTATTTTATTTATTTAACCTTTATTATTTTTACAAGGAAAAATTCCATTGAGATTAAGAACCTGTTTTACAAGGTAGTCCAGGTCAAGATAGGCAACAGCAAATACAGCACACATACAACAAACACATTTAACAATAAATGGTTTGTTAAATAAATAAATAAATAAATAAATAACAATTACAGTAACCCAATAAAAAATAGTTGCAACAATTTCATCTTCATTGAATGAACTATGATGATGATGAAGTATGATGAAATTGCATTTTTAGGAAACATTATGAAATTGAAATAAATAAACAAGTTTTTAACTTTTGTAATTATGAGCTAAGGATAGTTTTGTATTGCACATGATGTAAATGTTCTATAATGTGTGCGCACCAGCCCGGGGACAACAGATGGAAAGTAGCTTGTAATTAACTCTTGTGCAAAGTATCTCTTCTCTTTGAGATTAATGTGTTTGTACATTGTCCCTGACAAACAATAAATTAAACTAAATAACGTGTTTCACTTGCAGTAATGCTCTACTACCAGTAGATGGTCCTCCAGATCTACTATCCTGCATGTTTTAGCTATATCCCTCTTCCAACACACCTGATTCAAATGATCAGCCTTTCATCAAGCTCTGCAGAAGCCTGATAATGACTGTCAGGTGTGTTGGATCAGGGAAACATCTAAAACATGTGGGATAGTGGCTCTGCAGGACCAGGGCTGGTGACCCCTGAGCTACAGTGTTTAAAGCTGTTGCAGATTGAGTTTTGACTGTCACACACACGCTCATCTTTTACGACTCCATGGCTGAAGTATGATTATAGGTATCATGTTATATCCAACTGGTTATTAGAGGTATAATTGATATTCACCAGTCCTGGTCTGCACGTCTGTAATATACAACAGGCAAATAATAGTCATTATTTCCCCAAATAGTTTTTCTTTGTTCCCCTGTTACATTCCGGTGGTTAAATGTTTTGGGGATTACCATGGAGAGCTGCAGGAACAGGGGGCACCCAAACATGCTGTAACAACATCAGCCTACGAGGGAACTCCCTCAGATGAGTCTTACTCATACAGACCAGTACAGACCAGCTGGTTGACATAGCAACCTACAATAACTTTCCATTAGAGTGAAGAGAAAAGCCCTCTGCATTGTGGGGAAACAAAGCGTTGGTTTCAGGGTAATCCAAAGGTGGAGAGTCACAACTCAGTAATAAACACCATTAGGTCATAATAAATGTCAGGACTTTGGAATGTCAAAATCAACAAAGACACATAAAACATATTAAATAATTTTTATTACACTTACAATTTATAATGCTAAATAAAATAATCACTGTATTAATTTAAAAAAACATTGGATTTAAATTATGTTACATAGCATACAAGTTAGGATAATATATATATTACTCATATAAAATATAATGTAGTTAATGCTTGTAAAATGTATTTCAATTGTCAGGATTTATTTACAATATTACAATTACACAATCTCAGAGAATCTAAATATTAAAGCTGGGTGAGTCATCCAATTATGATTCAAATGTTCATGTCTGTCAATACTGATACCTGTCACAATAAATATTAAATCAGTTTAAGGGCTGAACATGTGCAAATAATTCAAATAATATCAACAAAAACTGAAGACGTAGACTTAAGTGAACCATTGAATTACTTTGCACATGCTGGCAATGTAAACACAAGTTACTGATGATGATATTAATGATAGTTACCCTTATTGCTTCATCAACCAGCCCTACTAAATAATACAGCAATATAGCATTTTTTATGTTTCCTGAATTACAACCAGATTGGTGCATCGTACAAATATGACATCCAGTATGTCTGTGAACATTTAAGCCACGGCTTTTCAATTAAACCCACATTATGTAGCATTTCCAGATTAAAACGTCTATATATTTTCAAAATTCATGGGAAGGAATACTTCTAGGACCAAAAAAGAGTTCATCCGAGGTGCTCTTTGGAAAAAGGGATTCATACAGTAGATGACAAAATGGAAGAAAACTCCAAGGCACTCTCTTTAAACATTCAAATGCCTTTATAACCATGGCATGGTCATATCTACACCTAGTTTTTTAAAAGTTTTTCTAAATTTTTCTAAATTAAGCTAACGTTAACGGTAGTATTTCACTAAAATGAAGTGATGTAATGCAAACATACATAACGAAACAAAATGCTAATGTAAGTGTGAGCTATTTATTTCACTGACTTTCCTCTTGGTGAAGGTCAGTGACACAGTTTATATGTTTAGGGCTTTTACTGTGAAAGGTAATAATGGAAGTGGTGGGTTTGCAACGAGCAGCACCGAGCAACGTAAAATACATACTGTGGGTTTAAACGTATTAAAAAGTGTGGTATATTGGAAAAAGAGCACCGTCTACATTTGGATCTTTGTGTTTTTCTTAACGTTAGACATATACTGCATTTTGGTTCATGAGTTGGCAAGAAACGACAAGTGCAGCAACATTAAAATATATATTACACAAAAAGGCATAAAAACAGTTTGTTAGGTCAAGCTTTTTTTTGTATCTATAACTGAATAATCAGTTCATGATGTTTCCATTCTTTGGTGTTTTTCTGCTCAGTTCCCTTGAATATAATGGAATGTTGTTTTAAACTGTGGATCCGCTTTGGTTTCAGTTGCTTGATTTTGTATTGAACGGCAGGTTCTGCCTTTCTGCGTGTTTGGTTGTGTATGTCCGTGGAGCAGCAGTGTTGGGTTTGTATTGCAGTAGTTGAGGTCACTTTAAAAGATCCAGCGTGTAACGTAAACTTTAAAGTGATATGACATTCATTATTCTGTTTTAAGTGGTGTACAGTCATGTGACACTAACAATCGCTGTGGTCCTGTTTGTTTAGGGAATGTGTCGACTCTATCTTCAAACGGAGCAGGTCAAATCCACGGTTCCATGTTTCTACAGCAGCTCAGAACGGAATTCCCTTTCCTCTTTTTTGTTTTATTGCAGGTGGTATTACCATGTGTAGACCGGAGTTATTATCTTCTTGACTAAAAGTCCCAGAAAAAAAAAAAAAAACTTGAATTTTTGTGCAGCATCACCACTAGATGTCATTAAACATCACACACCGGACCTTTAAGAGTCTTTGGGATTATCCAGGGGGAAGGTGTCGACCCATTTCTGCGTGCGAGCTCGGCACTGGTCCCAGTCGTAGAGGGGCCGGTACTGGAAGT
>JAPQRP010000029.1:28183057-28202435 GCA_037367295.1 Apogon hyalosoma | reverse complement strand
GAGCAGCTGGAGGGTTCCCATTCAAACTGGAGGAACTATTAGGGTCCAGATACACAAAGACAGGAACCACAGACTCACAACAGTGGGTTTAGATCAACACGAGCCCTTTTAAATGAATATACTGTGAATGAATATACAGCTGCATCAGTCTGCACTGGAGCTGCTAAATAGAATCTGCTCCTCTGATTATTATTTTATGACCCCCTTCTACACAAATGAGCGCGTGCACGGCGACGTTAGAGTTAGCGGATTTCTAACCTCATCTAGACGTAATGTTTGGGGTCAGTTACAGTCGTTTGACCCGCAGACACTGACAGAACGTTAGATACAGACCAAAGAAAGGTCAGCTCTGGGTTTTCTGCCAATTGGAAATGAATCACAGAAACGCAAGGAGGATTTATGGAGATAATAACACACATCCTGGAATGTTTGGCTTCCAGGTCATGCAGTACGTGCTGGGACAACAAGTGGTGTAACGTCATCAAGATAAAACAACGCTGCTTTTCAACGCTGCCAAAAGTAAACGTGCGACCTTATCTAGTGTTGAAAGAAACGGAGTCAGAGGCTTTTCATTCCAGAAGAAGAAAAAAGGCCCGACGTCTGTGGAACTGAGCAGAATGTGATCAGCAGGAACTAGGCTGGTATCTGGAACCATATACGTGTTCTAAACCATCTACATATGGACCAGTAGAAGGAAAGGGACTTTAAAAAAAAAAAAAATGTCAAAAAGTCTAAAATCTAAATTTCTCAAAACTGTGAACAAACTTTAAAGACACTGTTCAAAGGAAGATGCAGATCAAATTTGAAATAAATCGGTCGGTAGTTTCGGAGAAGACTGTTGAAATGTAGACGCTGGTGACCGAGAGTTCGATCCTTCAAGGTCAAAGGTCAAACTACCAAATGAACATCCATGTATGACTTCCTGTCAGTGCTCAACAGTAACTATAGTGATATCAGGAACCATTTACACTTTATAAACCAAAAAATATGGACCATTATAAGTAAAGGCATGTTATTGTTTCAAAAATTTGTAAAAAAAAAAAAAAAAATTAAAAAAATAAAAATATCTTAAAACTGTGAACAAACTTTGTAGACATGGTTCCAAGAAAGATACATCTAACATTTGAACTGAATCTGACCAGAACTTTCAGAAAGTGTTGAAATGTAGACATTGGTGACCTTGAGTCTGACCCTTTAAGGTCACTCAAGGTCAAAGGTCAAATTACCAAATGAAAGTCCATCTATGGCTTCCTATCAGTGCTCAACAGTAACTATAGTGATATCAGGAACCATTTACATGTTACAAACCATCAGAATATGGACCATTATAAGTAAAGGTACATTTTTAATATTGAAAAAAAAAAAAGTTCCAAAATAAAAATATCTTAAAACTGTGAACAAACTTTGTAGACATGGTCCCAAGAAAGATACATCTAAAATTTGAACTGAATCCGACCAGTTGTTTTGGAAAAGAAGATTGTTGAAATGTAGACATTGGTGACCTTGAGTCTGACCCTTTAAGGTCACTCAAGGTCAAAGGTCATGGACTCAAATGAACGTCCATGTATGACTTCCTATCAGTGCTCCATAGTAACTATAGCGATATCGGGAACCATTTCCATTTTATAAGCCAAAAAATATGGACCATTATAAGTAAAGGCGCATTTTTAACATTTCAAAACTTGGTCCAAAAAGTGCGATAAAACGCAGGAGCAGGTTTTAATCCAGGATCAGGACCATCTCATATTACATCACAGCAGAACACAAGGAGCTAGACTTCTGCAGCGTCACAGAATCCGTTCATATTTCCGGACGACCGCAGTGGATTTTACGAACCCACTAACAACATCCTGCAGTTCGGCGGCGACTCCAGACCAGCCCGTAAATGACACTTCTGCTCAAACACTTCAACACCGCTTGGATTCCAGTCCAGTTGTGGTACACGGCCCACAGTTCCAGTATTCGGCTATGAGGCCCGACAGCTTTTCCACACGTATTCCGGTTCCTTTCGTCATTTACTCATCACAAGCGTTTCCTTTTTTGTCGTCACACACATGACTTATGAAATCTAGTCTTTGTGTGTGTGATTTCAACGCTTCCTGTCAGGAAATGCCACAGTTGCAGGTGCACGTTCACGTCTGATTTCACCACCGCTCGACCTGGTAGTTTCCGTAACGCAGCCAACTTCCTCTACAGCACACGTAGGATATTTCAAACAGACAAAACGTGTTGTGATGAAGTCCTGCGAGACTGGTTCGAGCCACTGAACCCTTTAAGCCCTAATGCATCAGCGCTGATCGTTCAGAATGTAGGATTTGTTTTAAATATTCAGAAAAATGCCACCGTTCCCGTTGCTCTGTCATCTCCACAGTTAAAACAGGCTTCATAACAGATTAATTCACTGTAGTTATTTTCTGCTCTTTCTCGAACCCTTGAAGCCCTGACGTGTCTGTGGTGAGCGTTCGATTTTCAGTACTCATCAAATTTCAACCGTTTGCTCAATAACAGTCATTTCCAATCGTGCTGACACAATAGACCTTGTTTTTCCAGACATCTGAGCACGCTCAGGCATGGGGGGTAAAACTCAGAGCAGTGAGTGGATACATAGTTTGGGCTTATTTTTTTTTTAGTTTTTGTTGTCATTTTTTGCTTTCACCGTCATTTGCAGTGTTGTGGTGATTTTTTCTTTAACTGTATTTTTATTGAGTTCTGACTTTGTAACTGCGTCTTTGGAGTTCAACCAGGTGCCAAAAATCAGAATAAACAAAATGATCCTACTTATGTGCCTAGAAATAACAGAAAACATGCAAACTTCTACATATACAGAAAACCAAATTCATGGATTACTCAATCTTTTTTTTTTTTTTTGGTCAAACATAAAATTACCATAAAATATTGGTTTTAAAAAAAAACTTTCAATCCAAAAATATCACCATTCTACAAAGATTATTATTTTTTTTTTACAATTATGTGATTAGGTCAGAGGTGTCAAACTCATTTTACTTGAGGGGCCACATTTTTTTGTTTTGGTGCAAAAAAAGTACTATTAAATCGTCATTTTTTACTGAGTTTTGACTGTGTAACTGCTTTTTGAGCTCAACCAGGTGCCAAAAAGCAGCTGGACTGATTTATTTAAAAAAAAAAGATCTAAAAAAAACAAAAACAAAACACAAGCACATACTCACAGCAGCTTTTATGAACCTGAAACAGGCGACAATTCACAGCAGAAATAATGTCGCGGGTGTTAAAGGGTTTAAAGAACAACACCAAGTTTTCATTTATTTAAAAAATATTTTAATGCACCATTAATAAAGGGTCCAACGCATTAATACAAGAGAAATATTGCAAATAATATTAAAATAATCATCAAATTAAAAGGAGAAACAATAAAAAATAAATGAATGGAAGGTATGTACAGGATTCCTCATCATGGAGAGAGGAAAAGGAACAACATATTTACAGCTCGGAATCAGTGTGTTTCTACGAGAAACAAACACCTCTACAATATTTACATGTACTTCTTTGATTTTTTTTTTCTTTTTTTCCTTTCACGTTTTCGTCCTGTAGTAAAGAGGGTTGGTTTGTACTGAAAGGCTTCCGTTGCAACAAGAAATATCTTACACAGCTTTCCTGTTCGAGAGGGAATAAAACAAGGATCTAGTTAAAAGAACTAAATTAAAATTGAACTTTGGACGGCCAGAGCCATATGAAACAGAGACACAACGATCCTTCTCCCAGGCAAACACAGCTTCTACCTCCACCCGGCTACACCGCTGAAGTCTACGCAGGACACGTTAGCTTTAAGCTCGAAGGGAGGGATGAGAACGGCCCACGAACAGACGAAACTAAACTAAACCTGCAAATCGGCCTGACCTAATCAAAGAAATGTGCCTTTTAAAAGCATCTGTAGCACACAGGGGTGACTACGATGAACAATGACCACACATTTTACCGGAACCTGCAAGGGTTTGGAGGAAACTCTACCTGGACTGCAGGAATCTGATATTTGGAACGGAACGATTTAAAGCTGAGCAAACAACTAAAGACGAGTTCAGAGAAAACTGATCTACAGATTCAAAGCCTGACAAAGTGGCGTTTCCGTTCTGCCGTTATCGCAGACAAAAAAAAAAAACAAAAACAACTAAAACACACAATCTAACAAACCGAATAACGTCTGGGGTGGCTTTAAAAACAACTTTAAATGAGCGGAACAGAAGGATAAGGCAGATCAGAGGCGGATCACAGGTGACAGAGGGTGGATACACTGAAGCTCATTTCACTGTAAGATACTCACAGCGAATCCAACTAAATAACACAACTCATTACAGCAATATTAATATTATTACATAATACTATTAAATAAAAATTTAAAAAAAAAAAAAAAAAAAAAAAAGCTCCAAAACTACCTTCACACTTCAAATCTTGCATAACTGAAGACCAAATTTATTGAAGTTTGTCGTTTTAAAAGTGCACCCGTTACAGGCGCTTTTAAAAACCCTGAATTCGCCGGATGCTCCTGTGCGTCTGAGTGCGGATCAGTGGGAGTGGGACAGCGTTCCAGGCCCCGGACTCCAAACATCGATGTTCCCTTCAGTTGTCGTCGTCTTCCCTCGAATGGATGTTGGCCTTTGGGGCCCGGCTGCACGGAACAGCTTGGTTGGAACGTATTAGCCAATTAAATACTGCCACAGGGGGCTCATGCGATGCACGGACCCCCGCCCTCGTAAAATTCACGCGCCGAGTTTCCCGAACCTCTGACAAACCGGCGTGTGAAAATGTGAAGTGAATTAAAAGTGTGAGCGAAAAGTGCAAGTGTGTGCGTCTCTGTTTCCTGGGTTTTGTGTGGACAGCTGGGAGGCCGTCCGGAGCGGGGAGGAGGGGGAGGGGCCAGCGAGGCGTCGGGGTCTGGTGAGGGACAGGAAAGCCTCCGCTAGTTGAGTGTCCCGCGGCAGTTCTCCGTCCCGCACAGACAGGGGATCTTGTTGTCCTCCAGGGGGAACTTGTAGTCGTAGGTGATCTCCTCGTTGACGGCGATGGCCTGCTTCGAGTAGATCACGATCTTTTTCTGGGACTCGATGGTGATGACCTTGGCGTAGCAGTTTGGCTAAAAAGGAACAAAGCAGTGAGAGACCAATGAGACACGGGTTCAAAGACGAAGCTCCGCCCTGAAACGCTGTCCGGCGCCAACGTTAGCAACAGGAACCGGAAACATGAGACGGATCAGAGCTGACACGACGAGCACATGGAAAACACGGACGTAAACCTCCGTTTTATTCACACGGAGCTGAAAAGTAAGGCCTGTGGGCGGGACTCACAGTGCAGCAGTGGTTGATGAATCGGGCCAGGTTTCCACACTTGGTGGCGTCGATAATCGTGTCGTGGTCCACTCTGAACAAGTAGCTGCTCCCGATGCCCTGCTGTGCGTACCGCTTCTCCCGATTGTCAGCCACCATCTGGACACACAACAACACAACGCAACACTGTCACTCACCGACAATAAGTTAACAATACAACAACTTCAACAAACGTGTGAAAAACTGTCCTTTACTTTCAGGTTTGACTCTTCATGTCTTTAATCAAACGGCAATTCCACTCTGTTGTAAATATGTACATAGTCTGTAGAGTTTATATTATTATTTTTATTTATGATGTTGTTTTGTATCTTTATACATGTGCACTTTTTCCTGTTGCTGCCTTGACCATTGAATTTCCCCACTGTGGGATAATCTAATCTATTCTAATCTAATCTACTCTAATCTAATCTACTCTAATGCCATGGAGTGTGCGCTCTGCTAATTATGTGCATTTCATTCATTCTGCATTTGGCTGTTATTTTATACCGGTGTTTTATCATTGTATATCGTATTAATATATAGTGAATTATTACACAATGTAAATTATATGATTATGGAAAATGTATTATGATATACAATGTATAATACAGTGTAATATATAATATGGGAGAGATGGAGGTCAGTGTATCTTTTGATAATTGGATTTTCTTTTAAGAAACAAAAGAAAAACTCGTGGTTCATTAATTTTTTCGCTTTAAAATAGAACAATTAAAATTGAATTTCAAGGTGTTTTTCTTTTTCAGTGTCAAAACAGATAAACCAAATTTAAAAAACAGATGGATTGTTGGGGTTTTTTGTAATAAAAAAGAAAGTTACTACCTGACAAAAATGGAAAAACAGACCAAAAACACCTGGTTTTTTTTTTCGGTTTTTTTTTCCATTTTCTGAGACTGGATGTTGTCATTTCTTATATTTTTCTTTGTTGTTTTTGGTTTTAAATGTTGATACTCAAAATAAAAAACACACAAAGAAAAACAATAAAAATTATTTGACATATGAACAAATATTTATGGGATGTTGCATGAAAGCTGTGGTTTTAAAGCCAGCGTTTCCATAGTGACTGATGCCGTACCTGTCTGATGTTTTGGCCCACGTACTCGATGACCATCTCATCAGCAGCGATGGGCTCCATGGCGAACAGACCCCATTCATGGATCCTGCTGCGTCCAAAACGAAGCTTCTTTTTACGGAACTGCATGAGGAAAGCAGAGTTTCACTGACACTGTTTACATTCACACTAACACTATAAACTACACTATCCGATTTCTGGAGCGGTCAGGTTATTGAAGTGGCCTTATAAACAGTATAATCTGATCTGTTCTACCAGCACACTGGAACACACCTGGATTTATCGCCAATACTCCGATGTCTTCCTGCATCTACACAGATGAATCGGATTTATTTTGCTCTTTTACGTTTGTAAAAAAACAATTACAATCGTAGAAAACAGAAGTTATGTAGTCAAACATGAGCGGAAGACAATAACAGGAAGTTTGATTCTACCGTCGCTATGTTCGTATTTACTCCGAAAGAAATCCGATAATGGACTGGAACGTCGAACCCAGGGTTTACGATGATCGTATTTTTTAAGTGCATGTAAATACGTCAGATCTGATTATTACAACTGGAGGTTGACCGATATGGGCTGTTCTAAGGCTGATGCCGATTTTTTAGAATTTGGTCAGCCGATGGCCGATATCTACAGCTGGTTTTTAAGGTGGATATTGAATGAATGAATGAATGAATGAATTTATTTTGGTTTCTACATCAATCACTGCACTTAGAACAATAATTATAATAAATACAAAAAGTAAAAAGGAATAGGCTAGAAGTAAAAGCTTATTTTTTTGCCTACCCTTTTCCCTTGATACACTGCTTACTTTAAATTAAATGCGTACAGCATTGAGCATTCACACCATAAACAAAACAAAAATCAACAACAAAAACATATCTACTATCTCAATTCAATATTCCTCAATAATAATAAACAATATTTATGGCTGATTTTTTTTAAAGTACATTGACTATAAAATACAATTGAAACACTCAGATAATAAAGACTTTTATGCAGCAATATAAATAAAATTATTAATACACGTAGTATTCTTAACATTTATTGAACTTCAAGTGCTGCCCACACAGCTGCCTGATCAAATATGTTATAACATTTTTACTACTGATCAAATATCAGCTTTCAAAAAAAAAAAAAGGCAGATGGCTGATACTGGGAAAAAAAAAAAATCAATGTATCGGCCTGATGTATCGGTCCACCTCTAATTACAATTATCCGAGTACTCCCAGTTATTGGCCATTTATGGTCATGGAAACAGACTCAATGTAACAATTATCTGGAAAAACTGAAAAGGACTGGATTCAACAACAGAGTACGATGACCCTGAGATAAAAACAACCTTAAAGCTTTGATGAAACACCAGCATGGAGTCCTCACTGGGACAGATAAACAACTGTTGATCTGTGTACACAACTAGATGTTTGTATCAGCTGGAATACAACACATGCGTGTACATGTCGGGGTTACATGTAAACCGTCCGCCCTAGTGAATGCAGACTGTGTCACTCATTTATCAGATTTCCAGTGTAAAACCGCCCCAGCCCATAGTCTGAACCCAACCCTTCTTTTAGGGTGTTTCTGGATCTAGATCAGTTTGTGTTCAACACATATTTATGTGGTTTAACACAAAAAGTTCAGAAGAAAAAGAAATACAGCTCATTTAAAAGGACAAAAATATACAAACTAACAGCTGTTTATATTCATTACTGTCCACACTAATAACGCACTGCATCTAGTAAAGACTGAAGAACATGACAAACAAGGCATTTCTCACTATAGTTAGGGTAATTAGAATAATACTTATTTACAGATAAAATCATGTATTGTTTGGTCATAGTGACCTTGAACTAATCAGTCCTCCTTCAGTTGTACTTGAATTCTTTCAAGGAGTTTCTGATATTTCATGTTCACAGGCAAAAAATAAAATTAAATAAATAATAATAGATATTATTGCACATTTCTCTTTTTTAAAACTACTTTTATATTTTAAATGTTCTTACTTTGTCATAAAGTATATCTCTAATTTGCATATATCTCGATTCGGCACACACACACGTATATCTTTTCTTTTTTTAATATATATCTGTATTTTATTGTGTTATATATATAAAAACACATCTAAAAATGCACTTCTTTTCCATGTTGTTTTTACCAGATTTCAATTTGTCTTTGTTTTTATGATGGTTGTATTTTGTTGTTCTTTGCCTGCTTTGCACCCTTTGTTATCACGGTTTTACTTATTTATTCCCTTGTTTTATGATTTGTGTACGGCACTTTGGCCAACTGTGAATTTTTTAAAGTGCTTTATAAATAAAGTTGGTATGGTATATATAGTCGAATAGTGCACCGTCAGTGACACATTCAACACTTCACCTATAGAAAAAGATGAGTCTAGAAGTTTTACTGAAGTGGGAGGACATATGTGTCAACCACCATGACTCAGAGTGAAAACCACACATGTAACAGAGATAGCGCTGAAGTAACAGCAAAAAGACACCAAACTGATTCACTCCAGCGGTTTGGCAGCATTTCGTCTCTATTTTGGAGTCAGCAACATGTTGGGAACTGATATGTTTTCATAATATGTTAATGAGGCGGGGCTTTGATCAGTCCGTTGACAGGTTTTTCACAAACTGAACCCTGGATTTTGTATCTTGGCAGCATTTGATCAAAACCTCAGAATTAGATGAAACATTTTTGAGCAGTGCTGGGTCCACATGAGGTAACCTGTTCACAGAGTATGTACATTTAAGTGGTACAGGAGGCACCGTGACAGGTTGTACCTTAAGCTGGTTGAGTTTGAGTAGGTCAGAGTCCATAACGGCCGGCGTGCCGATCACAGTGAGGAGGCGCCGCTGCTCTGAACGCCGCTCTGACAGCACTCTGTTAGTTCCCTGGAAGGAAATGATGCAGAAAAAATTATTAGACCAGCTGAAGTCATCAAAAACAATGGTTATGCAATCCAGTCCTAACCACTGTGTGTATCATGTGACTAAAACAGACAGACCAGAAAACATGGAATGAATAAAAGACATAGATATTGATGGAAGAACTGAAGTGATTTTGGTTATTATCAAGAAAACATGGAAAATTAATAGATATCAGCTCTGAAATTCAACTACTATGAGCTATTTTTGTTGGTATCATTATATTTGTCCAAACTAATGGACCTTTAGTTGGACCAAGAATTAAAATGAACAAGAAACTGAAGAAAACAAGGGTGGTCCAATAATTTTTCATAGTAGTATCATGAATCAGTGCAGCTGGACAATATAAACTCCGTTTCTTCCGACTCCTTTTTGGATATAAAGTAATGTTAAAGATCAACAATGACATAATTATACATTGTGTACATTTGTTTTTCTTTTTTGGTTGACTTATTTCCTTCGATATATTGGAGTGTCCTGTTGAAATGGTCTTTTCTTTTGCCTCCTTATGTTGGAAATAAACTCTATCTCTGATATCACATGGCCTTGAGCAGTCACAGACTGAACCAGGGTAGAACTCTGTCCTCAGTTTGGAACATCAGTGAGAGTGAAGTTCATCTGAAACTGGGTGAGAAGGAAGATAAGACTGCAAGTAACTGTAAGAGGAAGGTTTCAGTTTTAACACCGTAAGCGGAACTAAATTTAGGTTCAACCACTCTGTCACAGCGTGCAGTCCACTATGACCCAGAACACAAGCAACAAAAACGATGAACTCTGTGACGACTAAACAGACTGAGACGTATGTTTTAACACATCATGTCGCTGGCCTCAGCATAACTACCCAAATCAAACACAAATGGACAAAAGTATGTGGACACGTCGAATTCAGGTGTTTCTTTTCTAACAGGGGTCTGGGATACGAAACAATAATGATTGATGTCAGAATAGTTTTATATTAGGATACTTTCCTTATAATGGTCCATATTTTGACGGTTTATAACATGTAAATGGTTACAGATATCAATATAGTGACTATTGAGCACTGACAGGAAGTCATATATGGGTCCATGAACTTTGACCTTGAAGTGTCAAACTCAAGTTCACCAATGTCTACATTTTAACAATCTTCTTCTCCTAAACTACTGGTTGAATTAATTTCAAATTTTATATGTAGCTTCATTGGGACTATGTCTACAAAGCTTTTATATATTGGGATAAATATCATTGCACTGGTTAGTTTGGTTTAAATTATTATCTTTGTTTCCAAAATGCCTCAGAGATGGTTTTTACTTCATTTCTCTCAACATTGTTATTTTTTTTTAAATCCATGACTGTGATTTTAAATGTTCTACCTCTAAATTTCTAACATATTTTTGGTGCTCTGAATGTAAATAATAATTTTCTGCCACAGCTGACCATCTACTTTCTTCCAGACTTTCCAGTTAACTTAATGGAAATACTGATGTTTCTAAACTATATGGACATAAATATTAGGACACTTCATTTCTACAGCTGTAAGATGTCCTGTTCATGAGGATTTGACAGCTGTGGGTTCGTCTACGTGCTGGTGGTCTTGATGTGTTTGTAGTAAAACAGTGGAGGTATTAATTCAATATTAATAATCAATATGACATTTATCCCAATAAAAAACTCTATTATTTACCATTAGTCATTACTGTTTTTATCCCAGACCCCTGTTAGAAAAGCAACACCTGAATTCATCGTGTCCACACACTTTTGTCCATATAGTGAATGACTATATGAGGCTAACTATATATCAGATCTTATAAGGGCTGTGAGACACATAAGACACATGTTTAAAACAGTACTGGTCCAGGTCTGCTGGTATCTATGTCCAGAGTGGAACTGTGGGTAATTACAGCAGAGCAGGGAGGTCACAGAATCAGGAAAGACTGTAATAATATTAATAAAAGTAAAATAATCATATAAAATAATATGGCTGACTAACACACATCATCCTGCTAAGTTTAACACCGTCCTCTTTGTTCTTGTCTTTTAGTGGCTCTGGTTTATTCCAAGTTCTGCTCAAAGTCCACCATAAATAACCACTGCACCCATATGACATATCCTTCTGAATAATACATAATACAGTCTGCCCTTTGAAAACACCTCCACTGTTTTACTACAAACACATCAAGACCACCAGCACGTAGACGAACCCACAGCTGTCAACCTGGAACTACTAAAGACTGTACAGCGATTACAACTGAAACCTCCTGAGCTGGGTTTGACGACACCGGACAGACTGACTAGGCTGAGCTCCATCCAGTAACATCTCACTTTCTGCTGAATCGGTGATAACTCTGAAAATATTGACGCTACATCAAACCTAAGAGAATGAAAGCTGAAGTGTGGAAAAAAAAGTCTCCTCCATGGTGACAGAGACACAGAACAAAGTGAAAATGGAAAACATGTTGCTTAGTAAGCCCAGTTCTGCAAAACAATTCAGGACAACAATCCTTATTTGCCTCAGTTTGACCACATTTTCCACCGTTCACAACTGACAGAACACAATGTAACAGCTTTTAATGGTCAAAGCAGACGCTTAATGAGACCCATTTAATGCTCATTTGTACCATTACAAACTAAACAGAAACTTTTATATTTATAAGCCAAAAATAACCTGCGCTGCTATCAGAAATGCCTGACATTGCCAAAATAGCCATTTTCTTTTACTTTTATGAGGGTTTTAATAAAATTGAGCTGAGTCTGCAGAATGATTTTAACCCATAAAGACCCATTGCTACTTTTGTGACAGTTCCCAAATGAATTTTTCTCTCTATTTAACCCTATACCACCAAACATATCAAATTTAATACATGAGTTTTAAAGCACTCTACATGATCAGTGTGATATTTTGTTTTTCTTGAAAAACCTGATGTATACAATTAGATACATGCAATACACAGATAATCCACCAGGGGGAGGAATTCATTCACCAGAGGCCTTTAGTGACACTACAAGACTAACATTAATGAGGAAGGAGGAAGAACTTTGACAATTTAGAAAAGGAATTAACAATGTGTTAGACATGTTTGCGTTATATTATGTTTTTGTTTGTTCAAAAATAATAATATTTGAGCATTGAGACCCGATGGATCAAATGATACAAAATTGAAGCTCATACATGTAAATTGAGATTTGAAAAAAAAAAGTTTTTTGGTTGTTCAGAAGGACCAATAAAGGCTCCAGTTTCAAAGAACTGGAATTTTCCGTCAATGATTTAATGGCTTTACAGGGTTAACCTTCCTTAGGAGATTTATCACCATTTATTATTATATTATCCTCTGAATTTTGCATTTTGTCAGTAAAAATCAGGTATTTTCCCATATTTAATTCACTGATCATGCAGGTTTACATAAAAGCTCAGAATAAAGTTGAAGGTTATTATATCAGAAATGGAGAAAACTGAAGAAAAAGTGACTTTTTCAGCAAAATATACCATAAACTGCACATTAACCCAGTGTGTCCATCCACTGTCACTGATCCAACTCCATGGGTTTTACTGGTAAATCAATGTTATAGAGGACAATGGGGTTTCCATGGTAACTACAGAGCCTCTGACCATGAAAAGATGAATAACTGTATTTTACATCAATTATTTACATGTATTGATAGGATTAGTGGATCAACATTTATTAAACTGTTCAGATCAGTAGATGGTTTTAGTTGCTGGTGGATAATTGGGTTTTTCTGGGTTAAAGTAGTTGAAATGAGCTCAAAGTTAAAGAAATTAATGCAGCAGTAACATTAATCCAAAGTCTCCGGTGGAGGTTTGAGTCTTTATGGGTTAAACTTACAAAAGGAAATGGTAGCAAATGTTTCTCTGACGGCAAAAATACTTTCCAATGACTTTTCCCAAGAACTGGAAGCGTCGTTGGAAAACCACACGAATATGTCCGCACGCTCACATTTTCCCTGGAAAGCTAAAAACAACACAGCTTTACAGTTCTACACATGCAGGAACGTTAGAGAGGACACCCACCGAACTGTCAACGTTCTCCACCTCCCGTATGACCTGCTCCGGTAGGTCCAGGTCCAGGTACACATCCTTCTCCTTGCGGCTGATTGCGTAGTAACCTTCACTTCTGGCACAACCTGTTACGTGTTCGCGAAGCTGCCCATCCACGCTCTTCTTCTTACGACGGGGGTTCGGCAAGTTGGTGAGTGCAGCAAAAAGGTCAAGGGCAATAACAGCAAAAAAACACAACTGTACAAACACAAAGGAAGTATGATCAAAGTGTACCTGAACTGGTCATGATTAACACATTAACTGTGATATCATTAACTGAACATAAACCCAGTGTGTCCATCCACTGTCACTGATCCAACTCCATGGGTTTTACTGGTGAATCAATGTTGTAGAAGATGACAGTGTTTCCATGGTAACTCCGGAGCCTCTGAACATCCAAATGAGTCACATCTGATGACCATGAAAAGATGAATAACTGTATTTTACACCAATTGTTTACATGTATTGATAGGATTAGTGGATGAACAGTTTATATCAGTAGATGCTTTTGGTCAATGGTGGATGTTCAGGTCTTTATGGGTTAAACGTGTGTGTGTTCTGTTTTCTTTTTTTTTTTCCATTTAAACGTGTGTGGTTCTTTAAATGGTCATTTTTCATTATCAATCCTCCTGTGGATGGTAATTTCATTCGTCATCTAATATTGAATGACAATAAAGAATCTTGACTCTTTAAACGTATACAATCAAGTGGATAAAGCTGTTAAACAACACACTCATCAGACAGACTTCATATTTAAAAACAGCTGATCGCTGATAAGGATATTCGTGTGGTTGACCCAGTGAGTGTCGTTGAGCCAGTCGGAGCCGTGGTCGTCCTGTAACAGCTTCTCGTACGTCTTCTTCAGCAGCATCAGGTCTTCTCCATCCAGGCCAGAGTTCCAGATGTCGTAGAGGATGGTCATCTGTTCAAACTCACTGCGGTTCTCGAACTTCACAGCCAGCGGCTCGGGCGCCGGGACGGGTTTGGGCCAGCGGTGGGACGTTACCCCCGCCTCCTGGAGAAAGAGGCGCTCGCTCTTCCGGACCTCCTCAACCACCTCGTCTTCTGTGTCTGAACTGGTCAGCTCCCCAGACTCCAGCTCCTCCACGTCCACATCTTCCTCCAAATCGGAGTCCTGCGCAGAGAAGATCAATATTACAACCACTGACCAATAAACTTACAGGCACTAAAGCGATGTTAAGGTCTGGACAGCAGTTTCCATTACATTATATTTTGCTCATATGTTTATGATAAAGTATTAGGGTCAATATAACTATACGGTGCCTTTGGTGCAGAATCAAACAGTCACCATGAACACGTTGAAAAATAATGAAATTCTGGGGTTTTATTATGAATGGACAATATCTGTAAAATAATCTACACCAATTTATATTTTTGGGTAGGTGATTACTCATATTTTCAGGAAAAAGAATTCTGAAATGAGGAAAAAAAAATTGAGGAGTTTTATGAGTGTGAAAGTTTGTAAAATGACAGTTTTGTTCTGTCATTCTGGGTTCATTTTATAAACTCTCAAAAATAAACTACATTTATTCAAATACATTAATATTTGACTATTATATTACTTATGTCATATTCTTAACACACAGTGTTTAAATTAATAAAGGCATATATCTATGCAAAATACATGTGAATATAATGTTAATATTATTTGTATGTTGTAAATATTGTAAAAAAAATTAAAAAAAGAAGTATATAATATTGATAATTGAAATAAAAATGTTTAATTTGACATTCCCTTTTGTTGTCCATCTGTGACGCTGTCATTTTTCTAAACTCTTTTTATTTAGGTCTGATCTAATATTTTTGTCCTCTAACCAATTATTGGGTTGTAAGATAGAGGGTTTAAGGTAAACACTGAATACATTTAAGGGGGAAAATGTCAGAGGAACTTCACTGTGGAGAACTGTGGAATTCTTGCAAAAAATAGACGTACATTCTTTGTCCATCTGCGACGCAGTAGTTTTTGATATTTTTCATTTAAAAATATTTTAAACTAAATGTTGTCCTTTGAGTCTGTTTCAGATGGCATTTAGACCTTTACAATTATGTGGAAAATTTGTCTTAAACTTGTCAGTTTCAAAAGTTATGAATCAGAAAGTAGTGGGCGGTCCATCTGTGACGCCCTTGACCCCGCCCTCATGTTCACATCCTTCGATGCTGTAATGGAAAGCATCACGACATACAATATGGCCTCGTGTACAGGGATCCTACAGTAGAGTTTAGGTTAAATACAGGAACAGTTCTGAACATTTGGTCCATCTACCTACTGTCCACATTCCATATAAACACTTTCTTTTCTCCCTTTGAACTCTACTCACCAACCAGCTCAAGTCTTACTCAGGAAGTGTCTTGTCCTCTTGGTTAATGATTATTACTCAATCTTATTTGAATCTAAACCATTTTTTTGGGTGCTACATTTGATCTTTTTTCTGATGTAGTATTCATTGTGGTGTGCTGTTGTACTGTTTCATTTTACTGCAGTAATACGGTGCATTACTGTTCAAACTTCCCCAAGGTTAAAGTACATTGTATTTTAATTGAAGCTATTGTTTATGACTTCATTTACGACACATTTGAGATAACACTATTACTAGCAGCTCATTTCTTCAAAATCAAGCTGTTACTGTATCTATGAGGGAAAACTCACTGAAGTCACACTATCATTATCACTATCAAGTCTGACTGGGGAATTACTGTAGAAATGCACAGTGACACAGCTTTGCTCTTCCCAGAATCCACTCTGTCTCACACAAACAGAATACAAGGCAGCCTATAAAAGTCCTAGAATTAAAACATTCAATTGTTTTTAAATGTGATGTATGATTTCCTGCAGGAAAAGTGCATCACCATCACGGACACCGACAATTGTTACAAAAACGGCTCTTACATCACACCGGTCATGTCAGACAGGTTGTGACAGACTGTTACATACGACACACGTTTATGATTAAGACACAAACGATTTAGAGGAAGAAAACCAAACTGAGACACATACCTCTAGTTTTCGCTTCCTCTGTTTTTTTCCTGGTGGCTCCTTGTGTTTTTTTGTGTGCTGAACCTCCACATTTTCTTTGTCTTTTCTTCTCTTTTTGCTCTTGTCCTTCTCTAGTTCTAAACTCTTGCCAACCACGTTCTTCTTCTTTGATGATGGAGGTAAAACTGCGGCCTGGCCTATATCCGCAAACTCAGACTGCACTCCCATTCCATATGCTCCTGTATCTCCTCTGCATGGTAACGCCTCTCCGATGACCTCCTCTGGTGCTTCAAGAACCCCTGAAATAGTATTGAGGTCTGCTGGCAGCAGCACAGAGGAGTCCTGTTTGGAGGAAGTTCTTCTGTGGCCTGTTGGTGCTGACAGAACAGGGGGTTTGCAGTAGTTGTGCTCCATAAAGACCATCACACCCTCTGGGGTCATAACCAGAGCCAGAGACTCTGGGGAGAACATGTCCTCCTCCATCTTCTGTTCCTCTGCTTCATCTGATGTCTCCGTCTCTTCCGAGTCCCCGGCCTCAGGGTCCATTTTCAGAGCGATGTCGGCCAGCACGGACAGGTCGGCGGTCTGAGCCGAGGCCAGCTGCAGGAGGCTGGACGCCCCCAGCTGCTCTCGGAGTCTTAACCGATGCTCGTTCTCCTCCTCATCCTCATCCTCCTCTCTGAGCGAGTGAATAGAAGAAGCAGACAGGCTGGTTGTGCGAGGTCTTCCTCTGGACCGTTTGTTGACCGGAAGTGGTGCAGGTGCCTCCTCGAAGGCCATCCTGCACATGGAGGCGTGGTCCAGCGGCAGGTTCTGCACAGTGCGACACACCATAACAGGAGGTGTTGGAGGTTTGGAGTCTTTGCCTGAACCCCGTTTACCAGACAGTTTGGTCGGCGTAGTCTGTGGAGACACAGGGAGTCCTCTTTTGGACTCATCTGAGTCTGGGGTGTGTCCAGGGGGTGGGACAATGAGAGCGTTGCCCTCACCTGGTTTGGAGGCAAAGGGGAGCAGCTGGATGCCCTGAGTGGGACGGGCTGAGGTCGGGGTCGCAGTGGTGGGAGACTCTGGAGGTCTGACGGGGGATAGGAGGAGGGACTCATGTGGGGCTGACGGAGACGATGGAGCATTCAACTGTGTTTTACTCTCAGCCTCATCTGTGGAGAATGAGACGGTCTTCCTGCGTTTCTTAAGAGGAGGCACAAGAACAATAGGCGACGAAGGTCGTGGGTATGGGGGAGACGGAGGACGCTTCGTAGGTGCTGCTGTCGTTTCTGTCTTGCCGTCCTTGGCTTCACCTGAGAGAAGAACAAAAGCTTTGAGCGACCGACTCATAAACAGTCTGGTGACAGGAGAAGGAGACGCTGACTACAATCACACGTACTCCAGGATATTAAAGGGTTATTTGTCTGACAAGAGTCAGCTGTTGTGTGTTCGTATCGGGCAAAATGCCTTGGAAAAATTTACTGAAGGCCAAGAGTGAACTGGTGATTAAGTACATATGTGTTCTGACAGATACAGAACAGTTTACATGAATTTGTCCTAAGTATGTAACCCAACTTCAATGGAACCTGCTTCATGCTGTTTGGTGTCAACCCAGAGCTCTGAAAAGGTTTTAAAGACAGACACATGACAATATCTTGTCTCCTTGGTAATTATTTCTGATATTTTGTGTTATTTTTTAAGAGATGAAGTGGAGAGAATAGTGACGAGAAACCAAATCAATCCCTTTAATCTCATCAATATTCAAAACACTTAATTTTTGCTGTAGTATAATTTAATACAAATGGAAGCAAATTCAAAATGGACCCACCTGTTTGAACCTCTGCCTTTGAAGTGATGTTGTCCCTAAAACAGAGAAACAGAAAATTTAATTGACACCACCAACCAACAGACTCCTGAGGACATTTTACCTCTGACGAACACAAACTTCATACCTATCGCTGTCTTTCTCGGTGGTGCTGTCGATGGTCGACTCGTCCATTGTGTCCGGACCCTCACTCTCAACCCGCTCTCCTTCCTCTTCATCCTCATCCTCAGAAGAAGATGAAGAGGAGGAACCTGAAGAAGAAGAGCCCTCAGAAGATGACGAGAGGCTCTCATCATCGCTGTCAGCGCTGATGGCATCGTCTGAACAAAAAAAAAAAGACTGGTTTAAGTACAGCCTTGACCAAAAGTACCAACAGACAGTGATGAAGTGACTGTTTGTGATTTACCATCAGATTCCTTTTCACTTTCTTCTTCGTCATCCTGAACATAAAAAGGATCATCATCAATACACAGGATAAAGACAGTAAAGCCAGGAAAACATAAGGATACAGAACAGATCACTGTGAAATGCTGCCACCTAGTGAACGTAATGTGAAAACACAGCGATTCCTCTCAAATGTATCAATATCAGGCTATTATCACTGAGCAAAAGGAAAACACACGTCATGACATCGTAGTAGTGGTAGAAATAATTGATGTTACTGTCATTCTTTTTTATTCTAAACATAAATTGTAAACCTGTACTGTGTGAGAGTGTGAATGCTTAAAAGGGTGGGTACTTTTGGGTTTGTCTTACTGTAAAATGTGTTGCATTATTGTTTTTTATTATTGCTTGTGCCTGGGCCTCTCTCAAAAAGCTCTTCAGCTTCCCCGGGTGTCCCATTTCACATAATGTAAATGCAAAATGTAGTGCTTTTAAACTTGGTTCTTTTAATAGATATGTGAATAAATAAATGATATATGATATGAAATTAAGTTTAATTTAATTATTTTCCCTTTAAATTTTTAATATAAACTTCAGAAGGATTAACTGTTAAAATAGTACATATTTTTCATCTGTAGTATAGTTAGCTTTTGTATATTTCAGTAGTTTTAGTTGTACTCTATATGTATATTTAATATTTTATCCTGTAGCTTTTTGTACATGAATATATTTTTGGTTTTTTTGTGTGATATTTTTAGAGTCTTTTTTGCTTAGTGTTTTGTTAAACAGAAACAGAGCTTTTA
>JAPQRP010000029.1:28154446-28170615 GCA_037367295.1 Apogon hyalosoma | reverse complement strand
ACATGATCCACACAGGAGTTAGGACTGGATTGCATAACAATTGTTTTTGATGACTTTTGATGGTCTAATAGTTTTTTCCGCGACTGTACTTTAGAATTGCACAACTAAATCTGTCCCCAGATTTGTCGCAATTCATCTGAGAATGTTGAGACCAAAACTTTCATTTCCACATTCAAAGGCTCTAACAAAAAACATTCCAAAACTATTAACTAATTTATTTAGTATCATCATGTACACAGTGAAGGAAACTGTACCCTTGACTGTCCAACTGAAAAGTAGAGAGAAATAGTAGTGATGTTGGTGTTCTGAAAGTAAAACACCCAGACTCATGTCGCAGTTTTTAGTATAATATGACTAATTACACAGTCAACGCTTTAACGTGTTAAAACATTAACTGGGTAATTAGTTTTATACATTAAATACATTATTCATTAAATTTTATTTCATCACTTATTTTATTTAGCTAATGAGTAGACTGGTTCACAGCAAAGTCTATTTATTTATACAGTAATTTTTGCAGTGTATTAGTTTTTAAGGTTAATCTCCCTGGATTTGGAGAATTACTACTGCCCCTGAGAACATGCAGATTTGTTTTATGGAAGTTGTAATAAAAATGTTTTATTTGTGTCTTATGTTAAATAAAATATGGCTGAGTTAGAAAAAGAAAGAAGAGAAAAGGATATTCACTATGCTGTCATAAACATTATAATTTCAGCAGAGGAGAACATTTCCTTTGCTGCGTAGAATTATGGTTATTCCCTTTATTTCTCAGGGAATTCCATTTTTACTCCTTAAGAAATTATACAGTTTCTAGAACACATTTACCTAAAATGAGCATTTCACCTCTCCAGAGGGAACAGGTCGCTCTGCAATCTGCAATCAAGCCATTTCCGTGTTTGTTGCTGCTGCGGCCATACTATGGTTGCGTGGAATTCCCATTCCCAACAAAATTTCCAAAAAGGCCCAAGTGACATATTGGTTTGGTATGTAAACAAATGGACGGCTTGTGATGGAGTACACTTCGAAGTTGTTCACCGTGAGGGAAGCGATTCAGGTGCGTAACCATGGAAAGACTAACAGATCTGTGATACTTAGGCTATCACTCTGGTTTTACAGATTTGATGATAAATTGTTGACGAACATCATACGCTGCTTTAACATCATCAAAATGATGACTGAAAATCATTCAGTCAAACGAAATACTGGGGGATGATGTCTCAGGTTTTCACCATTTTATTGGATTTTACAAACAGTTAATGTAGTGAAGAATCAACAGACTGACAACTAAAATAATCATGATCTCTCTGTCTGTTCCTGAAGCTGATCATGATGCAAAAGGTTTCTACAGTAGCTCTGAAGAGAAGTCATCGTCTTTTTCCATTTTGTAGAAGGTGGCATTCAGAGATAAGCTGCATTACTGTCACCTTCTTTATATCTGAGTGTGGAATAGAGTTAATCTCCTCTTAACTAAAAAACCTAATATGGACAAAACAAACACTGGCTGTGAGAGTGTGTGTGTGGATGGGTGGGGGGGGTAACTAAATATCCCAGACTGAACCTTTAAACTCTGACTCATCTTACCTGAGTCTGCCCGTTGTACGGTGGTGTGTGTGCGCCCGTCCTGCTCTGTGAATCTGCTAATCCAGCCTGTGACGTCTCCTCCTGCAAAGCTCCGGTCCCAGTGAGAACAACCTGTCCCTGGGGGTCCTCAGGTGGTGGGAGGTGGTCAGAGTACGTGGAGGAGGATGGCATCGTAACTGTAAGTGCACTGGGGCTCTTTCTGCCTTCTCCTCCCTTTCCTCGTTTCCTTCCTCTGTCCCTTTCCCCTTTCCTCCTCTGGTCCTTGTCCCCTCCGTCTCCCATCTGAATCGCCGCCGTGTGCTCCCCTGTTGCATCACTCGACCCGCCTCTTCGCTCTCCTCCATCCCCACGCGCACCCCTTTGCCTCTCCTCCTTCCTATCTTCCTCGTCTTCCTCATCGGAGGCGAGGAAAGAAAACTTTGCCTTCTGTTCCTTCAGGAGCATTTCAATTCGAGAGTCTAGGCTGCTGCTGTGGTAGACAAACGGTAAGCTCTCATTGGTTGAATCTGGCTCTGGGGAGGAGGAGTCACGCTGAGGGGGTGGCGGAGAACTGGAGGAGGAGGGAAGAAGGTGAGGGAGGGAAGTGGAGGTAGGGGATGTAGAGGAAGATGTGATGGAAGGTTGGGGCGGGGAAGAAGGTGGGGGGGTCTTTGGTGGGGCAGGTGGGGTACTGGGACGGCGTTTGGGTTTTGTCCATTGCTCCTCATGGGCTGGACTGTCCTGGCTAAAGTCATGTGTTCCAAGAGTCTCCGCTACAGCCGCGGCGATAACGGAGGCAGGTGGAAGAGGAGGCGGTGGCGGAGGAGGTGGAGGCAGAGTATTGTGCGGGACCGGGTGGTAGTCTTTTTCAGAGCTTACAGGGGGAGCAGGGACCCTTTCTGTGTTGCTAGCGCTCGCTAAACGACTGGACGCATCCACTCCTTGGGGCGGAGCAGGAGCTGGTGTGGGCTCTTTGGAGGAGGAGTAGGTGGAGTAAGACGACGGGGGAGGGGACATGCTATTAGAAGAAGAGCGGTAAGAGTTGGTGTTGTATCTGGGGTCAGAGCTGTTGGAGTAGTCACTGTCTCTGTCCCGTTCCCGGTCTCTGTCGCGGTCCCGGTCTCGGTCCCGGTCGTGGCTGCTCCGCCGCCGGCTGCTGCTGCCGCCGCCGTGGTGGTTGTGTGAGTGGTGGTGGTTGCGGTGTCTCTGATGGCCGTGATCGCTGGAGCGGGAGCCCAGGCTGTCTCGCCGGTAGCCCCTGTCATCCCTGCGTTCTGAGTGGTGGTGGGAGTGATGGGAATGGTACTTGGAGGAGGAGTTTGTGTCCTGCTGGTGATGATATGACGACCTCCTCGAGCCGACCCCTCCCGGTCCATAACGCCCCCCGGAGTCTCTGTCCCGGTCCCTGTCGGACATCAGGGGCTGGTCATATTGGGAGGCGACGGGAGGGGGAGGCATTGAGGAGTGGTGTGCCATGTGTGGCCCCGGCCCCCCGACGTTGGGGTATGGAGGGTAACACGGTGGCTCGTTGGGACGGTATGTTGTTGGGGGATACATGGGGCGCCCTCGGTGGTACACTGACGGTTCCTGTGCATCCTCAGAGTAGCGAGACACTTTGTACCCCCCAACAGTAGATGAGACTGCAGAGGAAGAGGAGGAGGAGGGGAGCATGTCCTGGGGAGGGTAACCACTGCCCATAGTACCAGTGTTGTAGCCAGTATGTCTGTAGGATAGAGATAAGGCAGTCGGAATTACTGTCAGAAAAATAGATGATTTCTTATTTTAATCAGTCTCTCTGAGAAAACGCAAACCACAACTAATTAATGTACATGTTATCTAATTATGTACATGTAATCTAATGTGTTATCTCAGTATTTCAGTTTTGCACATTACATATCATTTATGTCTTGACAGTTTGCACAATTACTCCAATATTGCACATTTATGCAAATATATATTTTTCTCTTAATAATAGCAGTTTGTATTTTTTATATTTTTATGCTCATTCTCTTTTGCGTGCCATTTTTAAATGCCGCTTTGTGGCATTTATTTTAATTTCTTGTTAAATTATTCTATTTTTATAGCTTCTCTTGGCATTCAGTGTGGATGGCAGGGTAAGATTTTCATTGTACAGGGAAACATGTTTACTGTACACATGGCAATAAAACACTTTGAATCTTTGAATGTATTATGACATTAACTAAGTACCCAATGAAAAGTATGCAGTGAGTTCTTTACACACACTGTGATAACATAGTGGAAAAGAGCAGTGCAGCGTCTCATCTTCGACTAAACAAACTGAATTTCCCTGCTTACAGTAACACCACTTTAAAATCTATGAAGTGAAACGGTGCCAACCAACCTGCTGCTGTAGCCCGAGTCCTGTGAGAAAGGAGTCCCTGATCTGGAGCTGTACGGTGTCCCCCCGCCCCCCTGAGACGAAGCAGTGGAGCCCGGGGTGTAGGGGCCTCCCAGTGAGGACGGGGTCGTGTCCAGACGCTGGTCGCTGAAGCCGGCGTCCACAGGGGTGATGTTTCCAGAGGTCAGGGCCTGGACTCCCGCCGCCAAAACTGCCAGCTCACTGGAGAGCCTCCGCCTGATCTCTGAAGACTGGAACGAGATGCAAAAAATGTGACAATGTTCAAATTTGTCACATATTTTATTTATGCATTTTCTTACCATTTTTCAAAGCCTGAAAAACTAACCAAGATAGAACTGACAACTGATAATAACGTTACTAATGGACCTACAGCAGGGGTGTCAAAGTAATTTTAGTTCAGGTTCCATATTCAGCCCAGTATGAGCTGAAGTGGGTCAGACCAGTAAAATAATAACATAATAATATATAAATAATGTCAACTCCAAACTCTTCTCAATATATTAGAGTGAAAAAAAGTAAAAATTACATTATGAAAATGTTTACATCTACAAATGATCCTTTAAAAAATGTGAATAACATGACTGAACAAACTGAAATTTTTTAAGATAATTGCAATTTTAACAATATTCTGCCTCAGTTTATCATTTACACATGTTCATTACAACTTACAGATCCCAGTGGGTCTACAAACACACAAAACATTTACTAACAGGCAGAATATTGGTACAATTACACTTACTTCTCTTAAGACATTTCAGGTTGTTCATATTTGTTCAGGTTATTCACATTTTTTGTGAAAGGATAGTTTGTAAATGTTAATATTATCATGTCATTTTTCTTTTTTTTTTTTTTACACTAAAACACAAAAAATTTGGCTTTGTCAGTATTTATAGGTTATTATGATAATATCTGACTGGCCTGACCCACCTGAGATCGAATTTGGCTAAACGTGGAACCTGAAATAAAATGTGCGATTTT
Organism: Apogon hyalosoma; assembly: GCA_037367295.1. Classification (NCBI taxonomy): domain Eukaryota; kingdom Metazoa; phylum Chordata; class Actinopteri; order Kurtiformes; family Apogonidae; genus Apogon; species Apogon hyalosoma. The sequence goes on along the minus strand of JAPQRP010000029.1, from coordinate 28,165,697 downwards.
TGCATTTCACAAATTTACCCCATGGGCTGGATTGGACCCTCTGGCGGGCCGGTTTTGACCCACGGGCCATATGTTTGACCCCCGTGACCTACAGTCTGCACATTATCTGTCAAAGAGCAATAAACTGTTGTACCGTGTCAGGCTGTGTTGGGGCCTGGGGCTGGAGTCTGTCTGTCAAAGCTTTGCCGCCCAGAGGCACCGTCTGAGGAGTGTAGGACCCATTGACTATTAGGTCATAATACTTCTGCCTCTGCTGGCCTGTTGACAAAAACACACACAAATAAATAAAGGATGAAAAACAGGCTCATCATAAACAAACTGTGGCTGTTCCAAATGATTTTAAATTCTTTAGTAAATGCGGGAAGTTACAGTTAACACGAGGTGAGGTTTTTGTTACAGACACAGAGCAATTTCAAGATCCAGCACTTTCATTACCATTTCTATCTTCAGTTAAATAAAAAGTAAGCAAGTTTTCATTTACTAAAATGTCCCAATTACATGGCTTTCTCTGGTGTTCTATTACCATGCAGACCAGACGAAGCAAGGTGTTGTCACCCACGTCAGTCTGTGTGTAATTGATGAATGGATGCTTTGTTCTTTATGAAACTCAGTCAGTATTTCAGACTAGAGTGGGACTTCCAGTTGAGACTCTTTTCCAAATTTTCTGATCCATCGTATAATTTATGCTCCTTTTACTGAGGAACATAATTTCCAAGAAAAAGCCCAAAGTGGCTTCATTTCACAAGGAAATGTGAGAACTAGGGATGTAACGATTAGAGATTTTGGTGCTACGATTATCGTCAGAGAAATAATCATGGTTTCACGATTACTACGATTATTTTGCGGGGTATATACATGGGGGTGTGGACCGCACCCCCGCGTATAAATCCCCCGTGCAGCACCCCCAAGAAAGTGAAAATGAAATTTACCGTGCATTACTAATTCCTCTATGTCTCCTGCTGTTGTGAAGCATCAGACTTCTTTTATGCCGTTTACTTTGTGATTAAACAGTGTGTTTACTGCATCAATTCACAGGATCACCCTCCTGAAGCTTGTATGACAGTCTGAGCTGCTGGAGAAGAATGCCCTCACTTTACAAAAGCTATGGAGCCCAATTGTTTTGAATGGGTTGGACAATGGAAGCTGCGTACATGACGGTAGCGAATGCAAACTCTATGGAAACTAAAGTGAGCCCGCATCGAAAATATATTTACTGTCATCACAATTCAGAAATACGTAACGTGAATTGTCTGAATTTCTGAACAAGAAGCTCATTCCTTCTCTGTCGTTTTCACTCGTGGAACGTTGAACGCCACTTCTGTAACGTCGCTTTCGTTCCGTGTAGGAAGGACATATTGGCGTATCTTTGGTTCTGCTCTTAATCTACTGTACTTTATGAGATGGTTTTTGGCAACCTTGACGATTAATTAACCGTGACTTTTAAATTCACGATTAATCGTAACACCACGACATCGTTACAACCCTAGTGAGAACAGTGCTAGTTTTAACGTCTGTAAAATGACCATTTCGTCACTGGAAACATCAGAAATATTTTGAAAATTCTTTCTACACAACATAGCTTTAATTTAAGAACTTTTATGCCCCTTACTCAGAACACCGATCAGGAAATCAACAGAGAATTGAACTAATAGGCAGAATAAATTATGCCATTAATATCAATAACATCTTTCCAATTCCCATACCTAATATTGATTATGTACAGGCTGAGAATAAACAAAATGCCATGTGTGTTTTGGTCACAAACAGGGTAGTGTTTGTGTCCCCATCTCATCTGGGTTTGTCTCAAATACTCTAAATCTATTGTGTCAGTATCAATGTCAGAACAAAGAGCAGGTGACATGTTCCTCCTACCTTTAATATCGAGCTGAGCATGAATGATGTTCCCCATGACTGAGGTGTTGTGCAGATGCTTGACAGTGTCCTTGGCTCCTCTGGTGCTGGTGAACAACACCCGGGCCAGGCCCAAGTGCTTCCTGGTCTTGGGGTGAAACAGGATTTCCATCTCCTCCACCTCCCCAAACTTAGCGCACATTTCTGCCAAGAAGGGCTCCTTAATGTTGTCATTGAGTCTAGCAAAGGTCACCTCCTTAAGGGGTATGGGGCCCACATAGAACTCATCAAGCTGTGAGGAAAAGATGGTATTTATTCCAAAACGAGTAACAGCCGATTACATTTTTAACACACATGCTCTGTACAGTTACTCTCACCTTAAACTTTGGCACTGGCAAGGACATTTCCGTGTACCTCGACCATAGTCTTCGAGGTCTTGGGTCCCGCAGTTCACCCACGGGAGGAAATCCAGAGTCCTATACATATCATTCAGTTAGATGTCGAAAACCCGCATTCAACTTTCAATTCGACTGTATTTATAGAGCACATTTCATCCACAAGTCGGACTCAATGTGCTTCACAACAGATATATAACATAAAAAACAATCATAAAAAAAAGAGAGTGCAATTGCAAGTAAACAATCACACGTACACACACTTAAACTCGCACATGCACGCACACAACTCAACAGAACGCTGTCGAAAAAAGGTATGCTTTTAACCTGTTTTTAAAAATGTCTACTGATGTGTCCAGTCTAATTGTATCAGGCAGGGTGTTCCATTTTTGTGGGACATATACACTAAAAGTTGCCTCCTTTCTTGGATCTGGTGTGAGGGACGAGTAAGTTGCCACTGCCTGTCGACCGAAGTGTTCTTGCTGGGGTGTAAGTGATGAGCCTATCTGTGATGTACTGAGGTGCATGCCAAAGTTATCATCATTAACTAAAACATAAGAAATGACGAGAATTAAAACTGAAAAAAAATTTTCATTAAGTGAAATAAATAAAAACTATAATTCAAAGAAAAAAACAATAACTAACTGAAACTGGATTGTGTGCTTACAAAACTAACTAAAACGTATAAAAATTATGGATAAAATTCCCTTAGTTTTTGTCTTTGTCAATGTCAGATTGATATCGAATTGATTTATTTTGCTCAAGCAATTTTAGCTGGTGGCATCGTACAGCACTTCACGGTCCGTCACTTCTGGTCACTTGTTGTTTAGAGTCTGCTTCTGCCACTCTACCTGGCAATCCGCGCATCACTAATTTCTTTGAATACAACGGCGAGGAAGACAAAACATATGAAAAAACTAAAACGGACACTAAACTAAAGCTAAGCATTTAGAAAAAAAGGAGAACAAATAAAAACTAGCAACCTGCTTTTGAAACTAATTAAAACTAACTGAATTAGAGAAAAAAAAAGTCAACACCAATTAAAACTAAACTATAATGAAAAATCCAAAACTACTATAACCTTCGTGCATGCGCATATGTAGACACCAAAAACTGAAAATGAACTCACTGGCACACTGAAATGCACTCCATCATATCTGTAGATCTTCTGTGTGACCCGCCGGATTGCTGGGTCCTGGACGAGTTTGTAGCTCTTCCACTGCAAACTGACAGCTTTTTGTGTTTCTGCCCCACCGTCTGGATCCATCCTATAACTGAGGGTCAAAGGAGACATCATTTCAGGACGCATTAGAATGACAGAGGTATAGCACAATTCTGTTAATCCTGTATAGAGGTTTAAATATTCACTGGCCTCACAATTGAAAGATTCAAAAACACACTGATTCTTTATGCATCTTCATGGACTATTTCCTCCTGAATTTAATATATAACCTTTTCTTCAGTTAACAGATAGTTAGATAATCTGATTTTTTTGGGGTATTTTCCACACCTTTTATGATAAATGGATCTCCTTATAGTCAAGGACAGTAAAGACAGTCACATAACCATCTCACGTTATTCATTTATAACGCTTGGCTGCAGAAACTTCCCAACTATGTCACGTCTATGTCACATCTTTTTTTCATTTACACAATACAGTAACTCCTCAACTTTTGCTTTTCCTGGCTCAAAATGAGGCAGAGGTGGTGCCATCCTCATAGTTTCAATATGTTCAAGCAAACACTTTTAACAGGTAATGTTTTAGTAGTTGTAAAAATTAGATTACAATAAAAATCTACAATTAAAACTGTAAATTTGGGTAGATTCTATTACAACTTTATCAAACAAACATTTCATCAAGTACACAAATCCAGATATGATGAAGGGACTGAGAGTAAAGCTACAAATCCCTTTTATCCATGATGACACCTGTCAGAGTTTTGACCAAGAGGTGGTTGTGATTCTTTTTTCAAGCAAACTAACCTTAGATAATCTTCATGTAGGTGCAAATGATTGCACAAAGGGTATGAGATACTAAACAGGGTTCACACTATTACCATAAGACTGAACTAAAAAATACAACACATAAAAAAAGCTAGAATTTAACCGCCAGATAAATTAATTGACCCCTTTAAAGCTTTACATGGGTTATCTGAGCAATGCCATGATATGATGGCATGTGTGATATTCTACCTTAAAGGAAACTGAATCCAGTTAACTGATATAACTGGTATATTGTTCAGCACTAGGTCTCAGAAAAATGCACTGTGTTTAGTCAAGTAATAACAACACAAGCCCTTACAGCACCTGAACCCTGCACATACCTGGGGGAAACCCTTCAAACATGGCTTACACATTCCCCTTGGAGACCTTAGACTTTACTACAGAATACAGGTGATGGCTTTTGCACCTGTTTTTATCAGTTCTTTGTTGCCTGGAGTGTATGACACTTGCATATATTTACTGATTACCTCCTTCTTTGGGAAAGAGAAAATAATTTCACCCAGTTTGCCTGATTGATTCAACATAAACTAAGTGAAATAAACATCCGAAATGCTGCAGCTATTAACATAATTAGCTCGTAGTAATTTAGATGTATGATAATGGACAGCAATGATAAGCTGCGTCACATCCTACGGTTAAATTCAGCTTCTTTCAGCAGTATTTGTAAACGGAGCTGTACAACGATATAACTAATTGCAGTAAAAGTTGACCTAAGGAGGTTATCTGCCCCGGCTGAGATGCTGCGTGCTGTCAAAACAATGACCACAGTTACGTCACTGAGCAGTTAGTTCGGCTAGCACCTGCTGTTAGCATAAGCTAACATGCACCAACAAAATACAGAGGAACTGAGCACTACAACATCCACGTTAAACACACACTTATCTCCGATTCCCCATAAAAACATAATCGGTGGATTGATAACGTCAGCTCCTGTTAAATTACTGACGCTTTCACGCCTTTGCTAGGACAAGTTACCGCTGGCTAATGCTAACTAGCAAGACCACAGTTATGAGTAAAACTCTGCTCTTATTGACCCTCAACCCGTATCTGTAACAATTTAATCAGTTGCGTTCATGTTATACACCCCCTTCCGATTCTCTACCGACTTGTTTCGCCTCTAGTTTGTCTCATTTCAGCCCCCACCTTGTCGAGACCTACTGCCCGCTCATCCGAAAGTAGCAACCCGCCGCTACATAGTAGGCAGCTACGGCCAGGCCCGGGAGACGAACAAGAAAAACACTGAGTCCTTAACAGAAAATGAACATGTCCGACCCGGCGCTAAAACAAAACTGAAGAGCTAAAATGATACGGCTGTCATTCCGGTACTTAGTAAAGGCAAAAACATGCCTGTCCGAGCGACGAACTCTATGCTTTTGCTTAAAAAACCCCTATATTGTTGAGAGAGCGGCCATCGCGTAACCAACCTGAAAGCCTCGCCTGTTCTCCATCAGTGTATGTGAATGCCGCCTGTGATTCTTTATCCGTACTTTCGTTAAAACTAGTCAATAGGGAAAAAAAATAATATACGGGCACCCCTACAAGTACATATACATAGCAATTATTTAAAATATATTTTTAAAAGGAAACCACATTTTACTTATGTTTATTTTTTTTTTATTTGACAAAAAAGTAGCTCGAATCTGCTTCTGTTAATACAAGCCCAGAAAAGGCTAAGAGGGATCAGAGCGCCCTCTAAAGGCCAGTTTGTGATAATCCACCTGCTACAAATGAATGATGCATTTAATCACATACTTTGACCAAGTGTTGCAGTGACATTGCTTACTGTGCATCTGTATTGGAGCCCCTTAAATAGACACTGTCTAAACTAATTATAGAAAGAAAATAAATCATTATTGTTGAAGTTATTGCATTAGAAGGAGCACCTGCTTGCTTACTGAAAAATAGACATTTAAATGTTCCAAACCACTCTATCTGGAGCAGAATAGCCTATGAAATTACAATTTTGTCACATATTATATTTGTAAATTATAAAGGTATTAATTCACCTTTGTCTTTAGATGAATATGGCTGTATTGGAATAAAAAAAGAGCATGTCCTTTTGAAACTGACTCTAGTGGAAACTGAATTACCCAGTGAAAAAAAATCCGTGGAAAAAAAAGTTAATTGATCAGTGCTCTTTTCAAAACTCACTGTTTCAACATGTGACATCAATCGGGCCCTAAAAACAAAAACAGGACGTGTTACAGGAGATCAGTGGTGCAACTTCCATTACATAGAAATCCTCTATTACATTTACTAAATGTAATAGAGTATAATGTAATTCAAAATATTACTTACAGTAAGTGGAAGTATAAGACTGCAGCATTACAGGATAAAAGCTTATTGTTTTAATCTCTTTTCTCTGCATTAATAACAAATACAGAGTAAAACTGTAGTTTAGATACTTTATGCACTAACAGGATAGATTAGTGTTACATCATATATGAGCTTATACATGTTCTATTGTATACCTGGAAGTCAAATAGTTTATTTATTGCAGTAAAAAGTACATTAGCTATAAATGAACAAGTCTTATTGCTGAATTTGGAAATGTGAAGAGTAAAGAACAGAAGCAAATTAAAAACTTAAAGGTCAGAAATCCACCTTATTTTGGTAAAAAAAAAATTGTTGATATCATCATTAAGTAGATTGATTTGAACTTTCTTTTAGGTATTTCTACTGAATTTAATAATAGAGGTTACTGTTGGCCAGCATGACACCAAAAATAGCATCATGGTATGTTTTAAGATTCTGGCAGTTTCATAGTATATCGTGATATTTTCTATGACTGGACCTTCATATTGGTTTGAGGCTTATTTGATGGAAGTTGGATATGCCAACCACTTTGACAATGCTTCATTTTCAAAACAAAATATGAATTGTTATAAATATATTACAATTATTATATATTATAATATTAAGTCACAAAACTGGGAAAAAGTCAAATTCAGCACAAGTTTAATTTCAAATGCAGTAACAGAAGTGAATAAATCATTAAAAAGATTGTAACATGTCAGATGGAGGTGTGTGTGGTGGCAGGTATATGGTTGTGAAAAAATCACTTTTTCTTCAGTTTTTTCTGCTTTTGATATAATAACCCTCAACTTTAATCTGAGCTTCATTGAACAGCTACATGATTAGTACATTAAATACAGGAAAACACCTGATTTATACTGAAAACACAAAATACTGAGGATACTATTATAAGTAAATGATGATAAATCACTTAAGAAATGTTAGATATAGAGAAAACTTCATTTGGGAACTGACGTAAAAGTAGCGCTGGGTCTTTATGGGTTAAAATACAAGATGAATCATTTGGTTCCTTCTGAGGGTTAACAGCTGTTCCTGCTATGACAATGCATTAAAAAAAACACATGCCTTGCATGAGATTAAAACCAGTATTTTATATTTATTCAATAAATCCCACAGTGCTAAGGGTACTCAAAAGTATAGTTTGCATAGTTTTGAGTCAAATATTAAAAGCCATTTCAGTATTTAGATTTGAGGCCAATGTGGAGAAAACACTTTTCACCATGAGAGCGCCAGTAAAGTGTGTTTTGATTATTTACCACAAACTCTGTGACTAATATTCCAACTTTAACATGTTTTATCACAGCAATAAGTCAGAGGCAGATAAAATTCACTCAATATAAGTGAACCCTTTTAGAAAACCAACTACAGACATATGTACAATAATAATAATATATAGTAGGCTATTTATTTGTGATTATATTAGGGGCACTGGAAAAAACATACAAATTAAGGTCCAATATTTTTTTTTGTTATTCTGAGAAAAAAACATCAGAATTCTTTTTTTTTCTGACATTCAGGAAGTGTCCCTTCTGCTTTATGGCATACAGGTGGAGTACAGCAGGCTGACATAATGACAGATATAGGTGACTTTACGTAACCAAGGGGCTCCAGAGGAAGCCATTTGACTATTAGATGAGCAAAGGGAGGGGAAACAGTGGCTTTTCTTCAAATTTACATACACAAGTTTAAAACATAACATTCACTCACCTTTTACTCATCTGAGACAGAAGTAAAAATTCAGATTTTTATCAGAATTCTGACTCTTTTTACTCAGAATAATGATAAAAGAATATTGGAGCTTAATTTGTTTTTTTTCCAGTGGCCCTAATCATCTTCTGTAGGAAACTGCAGTCATTTACACCTGTGTTTAAGTCTGTCAAATATTTAGCCCATGAAAAGCATACTTTATTATAATCACAAATAAATAGTATACTATATATTATTCTAAATATATCTAGTTGGTTTTCTAAAGGGGTTCACTTATGTTGAGTGATCCGAGGAGCTCCAGAGGAAGCCATTTCACTATTAGATGAGCAAAGGGAAGAGAAACACATATCAGTGGCTTTTCTTCAAATTTACGTACACAACTTTCAAAACATAACATTCACTGACCTTTTGCTCATCTGAGAAAAAAGTCAGAATTCTGACCAAAAAAAAAAAAAAGTAATCGGACGTTTTTTTTCCCCAGTGGCTTTAATCGTCTTCTGTAGTTTCCAGATTTATGATACGTTGTGTGCATTTAAATTTCCAGCTGATATCTTTAAAATAATCCAAAATCATGTTGATTCAACCCTTTACTGCTAGTTTCAAAAGCCTTATTAGTGCTTTTGTGTTACAGTAATGCATATATTCTGTTTTTAGACATCTCTAAAAGGCGGAAGGTCAAAGATCTTGATGAGATCTGCATTTTAAAAAACTTTTTGGTCAGTGCGTCTATTTTAGCTCCTAAGAGACGACTGCACTGATGAAACCGAATCTAGTCCAAAGACTGCTGACAACCCAGAAGTTAAATTTAGCACAAGCTCCACCCACTCTGGTCCCTGTTGTCCAGTTTGTTTGTTTTTTTTAAACATCTGAGAATGTGTGACCTGTACTAATACCTTCAACTTTCACACCCTTCATTTCAGTTTTACTGTGTGACTTGTGAATTAAACACATTTCGCATAAAAATGACAGTGTATCCGGTATTTGAACAGACTCCAGTGCATTTATTATATTCGCTCAGATATCATTAGAAACAGCCTGCATTAAACCTTGTGAATTCCATAGCAGATATAAATAAAAAAATCTGACAGCATTATTTAGGATTATGTTAATGCTCGTACATTTGATGATACAGCGATGCTTTAATTTCTTTTAAAACGTGGCTGAAACCACCTCTTAGTGTGTTGACAGTTTAAAAAGCTCACCGAGCTACACAGGGCTTCGAAGACGTCGGAGTAGAGAACGTGACAGAAAATCTTGGCATGAACTGTGGTGAAGAAGAAAAAGCCCCTCGGTGTCTCTTTCGTGACACGGACAGTTCACTGACAGTCGAGAACACACCGAATGGAGCAGGTGGCGACACAAACAGCTAAAGCCGGATGCATCCAGAGGCGCAGGATGTCAGTTTAGAGCTGTGGCGAGAGAAGCTGGAAGAAACCGTCTGAGCCGAGCACTGTTTTCAGCTGTGCTTGAACCGCTGTCCCTGTCCGCTTTACATGGCTTTCACTTTGATCTGCTTCATCTTCATTTGCTTCTTCTCAATCTTCTTCTGCTCACGGCGCTGAGCAGCTTCCTACAAACACAAGAGTCAAATATTTCAGATGTAAATACAGACGTAAAAATAAAATCTCCATACTCAAGATACTCTGGTTTCTTCCCTTATTCCACAACAGACAATATCCCTGTAGAGATAGTAAAAGGAAATATCCTAATCTATAAATAAATATCCTAATTTGCATTAATCCTTAATGCAAAAAAAACAAACATTAAATTATGAAAATCCTTACTTTTATAAAGTATCATAATAAAAAAAGATGTGAATAACTGGGAAAAAATTTAATTTCTTAAGAAAAACAAGTACAATTTTAACAATATTATGCCTCAACTTATTTCTTTAAGTGCATTACAGATCGGATCTACAAAGACAATGAACACTTAGTAAAAGGTAACAATTACATTAGTATTAGTAACAGTAAGTAGTAGTAATGATAAAGTTCATTCAGTTATAAAGTTAATTCAAGTAAAAAAAAATCTTGTATTCATTTTTTTAAACTTGTTTTTAGAGGGGCATTTTTTCCAATGTAGGGATTTATGTTAGTGACAAAACAGTTTGCCAGCGAACTGTACGTCCTAATATAGCCAATATAACTATCCAAGCTCTGGCTCTGTTTCCTGTACAAGTGCTCCGAGCCTCTGAGAACGCATGATTCGTGCACGAAGAGGGGGAGGGACAAATGACAGCTGAGTTTGATAGACATATCACCGTTCAATCATTTGGATGGGCCGGTTAAAATGACTGGATGGTGATTTTCAGTCCTGTCCGTTCCACAGGTGATTAAATGTTTGTATTTTTGTGTTAGAGCATTTAATTAATTGGTTGCAATCAGGGTGTGAAGGGGATTTTATGCAATATAGTAAAAAATGCTCCAGGAAAACATCTCCTACCCTACCATTAATTAATATTATTCCTATAACGAAGGCCACAGAGAATATGGCGTCTACATGATCAAATGCCTGTGATGCTGTTTGATGGAAAACCCTGGACTGGGGGGGGTGTTTTCCAGTTTCAGACCTCCAGACGACGCTGCCTCTCCGGATCCTCCTCATTCATGATCCTCTCCTTCTCCGCTCTCTTCTTCTCCTCTCTCCGAGTCTGAGCTGCCTCCTGACGCTGAGCGTGAGTCTGTTTCAGGAAGTTCTCCTCCACACGGGCCCGGTTTCTGTCCGCCTTCTGCTTACCCTGAATATACAGCAGAGACAGATTTAGGTCAAGGTCAAGGGTCAAGGTTATTTTTAAAGCACACGTAAAACAACACAACGTGCCCAAAGTGCTGTACAACGTTATATATAAAACATAAGATATGGTAAAACTAGTAAAAATAAGAATATACATGGGTTCTTCTATGAAACTGGTCCTAAAAACAGGACATGGGGCTAAAAATTCAAACCAGATGTAGACAAATGTTATGAAGCAAGTTTGG
>JAPQRP010000029.1:28132109-28144096 GCA_037367295.1 Apogon hyalosoma | reverse complement strand
TTTCTTTCTTTCTTTCTTTCTTTCTTTCTTTCTTTCTTTCTTTCTTTCTTTCTTTCTTTCTTTCTTTCTTTCAAAACATTTTAAATAATATTTCTTCTTCCTCTTTTTAATTATTATTATTATTATTATTATTATTATTATTATTATTAGAGTATCTAATTATTATTATTATTATAGTAGTTTAAAATAAAAGTAGACTAATATTTCTCAATGTCAGTGCAATTTTTTTAAAGTCAAAAGTAAACTCTATTTTGTAAGTTAAATTTAATGACATATAGTATCTCAAATACATCGCTAAGTTTAATTTGAAAAATCTATGCATTCTTTAAAAAGTACAAAAGAAACTATACAAAAGTTTTCGTGTTGATGTTACATAACAAACAGCAGAAAAGGTTTTAGGTAAAAAACAGTCTGTGATTGTAACGGAACAAAGGTGCCATACTGAGACTGTCTGCCCTCTAGTGGCCACACCGAGTCACTACAATGAAAATCACCTGGTGCGTCAAGTTATATTTAATCACACGTTACAATATTCCATTTATTCTTCAAAATAAAACTTGAAATCACAGACTTGATTTTGTAATCTGACAGTTGTACAGCCTCCGAACACATAGTTTAACCAGAAAACAATATCCTGGCTTGTTGCAATTTCATCTTTTAAAACAACACAATAAATAACAACCATTTAATGAAGAAACAATCAAAAAAATGAGGTACCGTTAGCTTGGTGCTCTTAAAAAGTTTAAAATGAATGAGAAAAAAATACAAACTTACAGACAAATTGCATGTTCAGTACTAAATAATATTATATTCTATAATGTACACCACAGACATGAGTGGTGATTAGCATGTTGGTCAAATCTGCAGTAACTATAGAATCAATTATGTAACAGATAATCTATGTAACTGCATGAAAACCTAAAATACATTATAAACGCTTCACATATAAATACATTTGATAAACACAATTAAATAAAAAAGAAAATGGTTACAGATTATGAAATAGATCAGCAACTGATTAGAGACAAAAAAATGCATAAAAATAAATAACACTTTATTCCATTGTTAGTGTTTTGAACAGTTCCTGCACCAGACATAAATTATGCACTGTTTTGTTAACTTTCAGACATGACTGTTGTTACTGTCACTATCCTTTTTTTGTTGCATGTCTAAAAACAGTAAATAAACAAGCAAATCAAATAGAAAAGAAGAGAATGTTAATTTTTTTTAGAACTGTTTGTATTTATTTTAGTATATCTTATATGATACTTATATGTATATAAATATGATTATTCATTTAATTAATTTTTTTAATATATGTGTACATATATAAATACATACTTGTAGGATATATGACACTTTGATCAAAAGCACTATATAAATAAAATACATTATTACTATTAATACTACTACTACTACTACTACTACTACTACTAATAATAATAATAATAATAATAATAATAATAATAATAATAATAATAATAATGATAATAATAATCATCATCATCATCATCTTCATCATAATTCTGAAAAGGAAAACCGGAAGTTGTGTGCGTCCCGTGGATGTTGATGCTTCTTTCAGTCTTAACGAGCAATGGTACTCTTTGTTAACTAACGTGGTTCGAAATTTTCCTCCAGTTTAAGATTTATTTGGTTCAATACTGTGAACCCACACGCCTTCTCATAGTCGTCCTTGCGAGTTGAAGCAAGTGTAAACGGTCTCCTTTCAAGGCGACTTATTCGGTAGTTAGCTAACGCTAGCCTGTTAGCTGCAGTTTGGGAAAGATGTCGCTTCACGGTAAAAGAAAAGAAATCTACAAATACGAGGCGCCATGGACGGTCTATGCCATGAACTGGAGCGTCCGCCCGGATAAACGCTTCCGTCTGGCCCTCGGGAGTTTTGTAGAAGAATATAACAACAAGGTATGCGGTGTGTTTTTGGATACTCAGCGACGAAGTAACGCTAAATATGGTAACATTAGCGAGCTAATGCTAATGCTACTGCGCAGCATCTGGGATCTGAATGACGGTCGAACTGTAAATCTCACAAAACACTTATAAATGCGTAACAAGCTTGTTATATAGTGTCTGTATTAGAAACATAATTTAGTACATTTGGAAGGATAAGGATAGCTGATGCTCCCGTTATCTGACATCAGCTGTTCACGTGTAAATAAACATAAATATCGATTTGATTCAGGAGGAATTTGAACATCCAGTGTCTTCACATAAGATAAAGATTTACCTGTACTAATAAACATTTAACCCTGATTAAAACACAAATGCTGTTACTATTTTTAGCTGTATGTGTGAGCCAGATTAACATCTTTTGTTTCAAATTCTAACAAAAATAATACCATTTATAGGTCCGACAAGTTCCCTGCTGTTGTTTACCGAAGTTTTCCGAATAACTGAAATGAACAAATACTAAATATGTGATCAATACTGTAGCAAAATAGAAAGCATTAAAAAAAAACCCAATAACACAGGATTAGTTCCACAAATCAAAACCGAAAATCCAAATCACTACTTTGACTTCAATCATGTTGTATATTTCTAATATGTTTACCTTTTCTTTCTCTTTATTATTCTAATATTATAATAATAATAATAATAATGATAATTTGATGATAATGATGATGATAATGATATGCTATGTTGAATTTGTAATATTACCAGTATTTCACTGGGATCAGTAAAGAATTGTAATATGCATGATTATTACAATATAATATATTGTATACAATAACTTCATAAAGATATATGAAAAAAATCTTTGTTAATATTAGAATAATATTATTCGGTTGATCTGTTGTCTGTTACATTTCTTGGTTAATATTATTACTATATCTGTCAGTCATTCTGGGATATCCAGAAGGGATCCCACAGCTTGTTTAAACAAAAGGATATGGCAAAATGCTTTGTTGGATATTGTTAAAAGGTCCAATAAACATCTCAATTCCAAAAATGTTTGACTGTGGATAGTTTTTGATGGGTCAAGTTCTACAGGGTTAATAGGATCCAGGTCTGGAAACATAGAAAGGTTTCTATAGATCTGTCTGCGCACTAATTCACTAAACTAAAGGACAGTAAAATATAGACTGGAGGGTCCTGTAACAGAGGGAAGGGACTCTGTTATATGAATAATTCCACAGAGCAAAGATACTGTTCGTTGACAGCAGTGAAGGTCATTTAACAGAAATAGAAACCAAGCGGAGCATCAGGCCCAGAACTCAACATTCCTCCACAGTACTTGAAAAAGCTGAAGAGCCTAATGTTCATATCTGTCATGTTTGTTGTTGTGCAGGTACAGCTAGTGGGTCTGGAGGAGGAGAGCTCAGAGTTTGTCTGCAGGAACACATTTGACCATCCTTATCCCACCACCAAGATCATGTGGATCCCAGACACTAAGGGGGTCTACCCGGATCTGCTGGCCACCAGTGGGGATTACCTGCGCATCTGGAGGGTACCGTATCTTTATTTATTTACTTTTACAGGTGTCTTTAGGTAGAGATACTGCTGAAATTCAAATCTAACACAAAAAATCCATAAGAAACAACTGTACATGTTCAGCTTTAATGTCCCAGAAGTGTCAGAATAATCCGTTATCCTGAATATGTGACATTTGTTTGTTCGTTATTTCCACTGGGTGGGTTTGTTACTGTCATATGTTGTGTTTGTAGAGCTGCACAATTTGGAAAAAATGTCATATCATTACTATGGACATTCTTCTAATTTGAATCTACTTCATTATTGATCATTATGAAATGTGTATTTTTTTAATTCAAATGTCCAAACTTAAACTAATGAAAAACTATAAAAAGTGATAAAAAACTGAGACTTTTATTGCTTTAAAAAGACTTGACCTTACTTTACAGTTGATACTGTCACCTGCACATCTGGCACATTTTGACACTGGACTCGGTTTGTGTGTTTGTCTTTTTCATTTGACTTTTTTTATATTTATATTTTTTTTTATTCTTGACTGTTTTTATCCTTGATGTGTGTGTTTTACCTTGAGTGCCTAACAGAACATAAAACCACTGTACTATGGTAACTTGAAATGACAGGACAGCTTATTCTGTTCTGTTCTGTTTTATTCTATTCTGTCCTGTTTTATTCTGTTCTGCTCTTCTCTATTCTGTTCTATTTTTTTCTATTTTATTGTATTCTATTCTGTTGAATTTTATTCTGTACTGTTCTATTTTATTCTGTTCTGTTCTATTTTGTTGTATTTTTTCTGTGTTATTGTATTCTATTCTATTGTGTTCAATTCTGTTAAATTTTTTTCTATACTGTTCTATTTTATTCTATTCTATTGTTTTCTGTTTTATTCTGTTTTACTCTGTTCTATCTTGTTTTGTTCTGTGCCACTTTATTCTATCCTATTGTGTTCTATCTTACCGTCCCTTTAGACTGCAGCCTTCTCCATCTGTAGAACTGTACTGGATAACTTCATCCACCATCTATTACTTTTACTGTTTAAATGTGCCGCTGTCTTTTAATCTGTCGTTAAACTGGAACCAAACGATCCTCACTGGTTTCGGTCACATGGTTGATTAACTGAATTATCCACTCAGTCTCACAGTTCTAATGTGTTCACAGTGATTAGTTTGTTTTTTTTTTTCCCTGTCCTCGTTTACTCACTGCCACATTCCTTCTCTTCTCTCACAGGTCAGCGACACAGAAACGCGACTGGAGTGTTTGCTGAACAACAATAAGAACTCAGATTTCTGCGCTCCGCTCACCTCCTTTGACTGGAATGAGGTCGATCCCAATCTGTTAGGTCAGAAATCCACCTTTGGAAAGTACATCTGTGCGCTGGCCCCCGTCGTTCAGGTGTCACATGTGAATTTTTGCGCCGGTTTGTTTTGCACTTCCAGGTACTTCCAGCATCGACACCACCTGCACCATCTGGGGCCTGGAGACGGGTCAGGTTCTGGGCCGAGTTAACCTGGTGTCGGGTCACGTGAAGACCCAGCTGATCGCCCACGACAAAGAGGTCAGTGTGTGTGTGTTCAGGGGTGCTACGGGTGCTGGAAATCCTTGAAAATGCTTGAAATATAAGGTTGTGTTCTCAAGGTCTGGAAAGTGCTAGAATTTTAGTTTAAGCGCATGAAATAATAAGATTGTGATATGATTCAAGTATTTTTAATATTAACTCAAGTCAAAGCTACTTACAGAGAGGTGATACATTTAGAAAAATAAAACTTTATGTTGAAAAAGAAAATTCCCAGATTCTCAGGCCGACTCCAGGTACATTTTCAGTACCAGTGTGTCTGAAGAATGTCAAGTGGCTTCCCCTTTCGTGTTCTCCTTTAATTTCCAAACTTTTTGCTATTATGAAATATAATTTTAGATGTTTATAGCATAATATCATGTACATCATTGTGATAAAAAGTAAGGGGGAAAAAATAGATATGTATTTTACCCCTGCGAAAAATATGAAAATGATCCTTAAACTTGCTTGAATTTGACCTTGAAAAATATGCATGAACCCTGTTGGCTCATGTCCATGTAAAAGTTTGATTCACAGCCTAAAACTACATGCACTAATCTCTTTTTTTTTTTTTTTTCTACACAGGTGTATGACATTGCCTTTAGTCGTGCAGGCGGCGGCAGAGACATGTTTGCGTCTGTTGGAGCTGATGGTTCAGTCCGTATGTTTGACCTCCGACATCTGGAACACAGCACCATAATCTACGAAGACCCCCAGCACCACCCGCTGCTCCGCCTCTGCTGGAACAAGCAGGACCCCAACTACCTGGCAACCATGGCCATGGATGGCATGGAGGTCAGTCAGCTGTGGTGAAACCGAGGCAGTGTCCCTTATTTAAACTGATTCTAATTCATCTGTTTAATGTTGACGCTTCCGTTCATTTATCACTGAAAATGGCAGATTTTCAGTTTATGTAAATTGGTTTAAGTGTCTGGTTTAGACCAGCTCTAAATGTAAAGTGTCATGAGATAAGTTTTGTTATGATGTGACAGAGAGATTAAATTATGCAGATACTTTAAAATGGGAGTGTCAAACATATGGCCCGCTGGCCAAAACCAGCCCGCCACAGGCTCCGAACCGGCCCGTGGGATGAATTTGTGAAATGCAGAAATTGGACTGGAATATTAATGGTCAGTGGTGTTCAGATCATTTTAGTTCTGGTTCCATGATCTAAAGCGGATCAGACCAGGAAAATACGATCATAATAACCTATAACTAATGACAACTGTTTTAGTGTAAAAAAAAAATCAAGATTAAATAAAAAAAAAAAAACTTGAATAACCTAAAAGAATATGAACACAAATGTCTTAAATAACTGGCATTTTAATAATATTCTGCTTGTTACTACTTTTGTGTGTATTTATGGACATGTGAAAATGATAGTCAGTAACTGCAATTTGAAAAGGAAAGGTGTACTTAGTGAAAAAGATGCTGATAAAAAATACAGAATGAATATAACTGATGTTCCTTAAAGCTATGGCGGCCCTTTGCTGCAGCTGAACCCATCCAGTGTTGAGTGTTGATGCTTGTGTGTGTCAGGTGGTCATCCTGGACGTGCGTGTGCCCTGTACTCCGGTGGCTCGACTCAACAACCACCGGGCCTGTGTGAACGGCATCGCCTGGGCCCCTCACTCCTCCTGTCACATCTGCACCGCAGGTCAGACTCACATCCTCCGCTATCACACAGCACTCTTTAAATCCTCATCCCACTACACTTTGGAGCCGAGGACTTTCTGAACACGTTCACAGTATCGTACACTTACTCCACAATAACCTGGTTTATTTTTCTTCCATGTCTTTACTCCACTGTTCATCTAATACGTGTGTTTAAGCTTCTATTTATTAAACATGTACAGCAGCAAAATAAATTCAAATTAAACATTGTACAGTAGTAAAATACAAACTTCTCTCTTCATACCTGCTGAACAGTTTGATAGTAACACTTACATATTTAAAATTATGCGAGGTTTCGATTGTAGAATTTGTAGCTTGCAGATGAGTATTTTTCCACTGTAATGTTGCTTGGACAGCAGAATATTTTGCTCCAAACCCCATATTTACTTGAAAGCATTATCCCTCAAAGACCCAAAAGTATCTACAGATCTAAAATGTCTAATAACTTTTGATTTACTAAACTTATCAATACGGTGAAATGATTCAGGTAAAATGCAGTTTCTGGCCTTTTCAAAAGCATCAGATATCTTTTCCAGATGCCATCAACTTCTACATCATTGGTTCAATAAAATACCATGTAGTTTGATAAATGACAGTGGTCGAGGACAGTTTTATGTAGAATTAATGATATATTTTGCTGAAAAAGTGACTTTTTCTTTAGTTTTCTCTGTTTTTGATACAATAACAATCAACTTTAATTTGAGCTTTTATGAACATCTATCTACATGATCAGTGAATTAAATATAGGAAAATCCTGTCTTTCACTGTAAAAATGCAAAGGATACTATAATATATATTGATACATCACTTGTTAGTGGTTAAATGTAGATAAAATCCATTCATAAGTACTAGTAGGATGACTCGTACTGTCTATAAAAGCATCTCCACTGTGACACAAGCGTTGACGTCTTCCCCCTCCGTGTCCTTCCCCCTCAGCCGACGACCACCAGGCCCTGATCTGGGACATCCAGCAGATGCCACGGGCCATCGAGGACCCCATCCTGGCCTACACCGCTGAAGGGGAGATCAACAACGTGCAGTGGGCGTCCACGCAGCCGGACTGGATCGCTATTTGCTACAACAACTGCCTGGAGATCCTGCGTGTCTAAACCCAGGGACACTGAGGCGCTGAATCGAAGGGGGTCATTTCAGTTCGGGACTTAAAATCCTCATCCCACTACAGTTCGGAGACGAGGACGAGGTCACACCAGAACTTTGTGAACATGTCCGGAGTATCGTACACTTACTCCACAATAACCTGGTTTACATTTCTTCCATGTCTTTACTCCACTGTTCTTCTAATAAGTGTGTTTAAGCTCCTATTTATTTTGCTCACGGGGTAGCGTTCTGCATCTGCACAGCAGCTGTAAAAAACACCAGCGCTTTGAACTTTTGTACTTTTGGTGTGAGTTTTTCCTTCTGCCAGCTGTGAGATTATCTACCATGATGTCGTGTTGTTCATCTGTTAAAACAAACTCCTGTAGTTGGCAGAAGATGACCTCTGTAGAACACAAACATGGTGAAGAAGACGTTAGCCTCATAGCATAACGGCCTAAGTCAGTGGTTCTGAACTGGTCTGGGTTCAGGACCCACTATCACCCCTCAGTGACGACCCAGACTGATAAAAGTTAAACTTCTCAAATGTATTTAATGAAAAATGGTGTGTTTTGAACCTGAGATAATCCAGAAAATCACAGTATGAAAACACACAAGAGAAGTTTAACTATAAACCAAACTGACCAGCAGGGGGCGACGATAAATATGGAAATATTCCCTTCATCCCTTTATAGGTCACTCATTGAAATACTCTGAAATTCAATATTTCAACCATACCGAGTTATTGGACGTCGTCATCTACCTCCTGGTTGGTTGCCATGACAACAGTCTCCCTCCTCTTGCCATAAAACATCCCAGCAGCACTTGCTAAAAAGTAAACACATGCAAAAAAAAAACAAAACATCTGTTATAAAGTCATAAATCAGTTATATTCATTGTTTACAGCTTCAGCATGTCTATAAACTGTGTCTGTAGAGTTTTATAAAAACCAACATGCATGGGATTGGCTCCATATTTAATGTTTGTGGAAATTACCAAAAAGGCACCTGCCCAGTAAAGGGTTAATACTAAATTAGGTGCATTTGAACCAAAACTAAAATGTGCACTCAGTTCAAATTAAAAAGAATTAAACCCACTGAAGTTTTTGTCCAGTGTAGGTAAAACCATATCTGATGGAGTCGTCGTCATACTGGAGTTTCTTCATGATATGAATAGAAACTTTTCTTTTATGCTGTGAAATGTCGGGTGTTAATTAGCGTTGTAGTGCATTACCGCCACCTGCTGTTGGGGAGTGTGAATTGGCAGCGCACGGCTCCATAAAAGTAAAACACAGGATAGGTTTTTTTTTTTTTCCCCAGACAAAGGCCGGCGGACCTCTGAAAACTGGTTTCCGACCCACTTTGGCCAATTTGTGATAACTGCATGAACTGAAGCAGGAATGTTTGGAGAGTAAAGCTACGCAAATATCACAGTTTGACTAAAATTATGACGTAGCCAATTATGCTATGATGCTAACGACATTCTAATCTAATTCACCCCTGCTGACGTTTGAAGGTTTTGTGATCAGATGTGTGTATCCTCCATCCCCACGTCACTGTATAATAACGTCAGAGGGGTTCATGTCGTCACTGCAGTGTCTTCATCTAGTGTGTGTTGACTTTAACTTTTTCGTTAGCCTCGTAGCATCATTACCGAAGTCATACTAAAGTGGACAAAAGTATGTGGACAGGTCAAATTCAGGTGTTTCTTTTCTAAAGGGTCTGGAATAAAAACAGTAATGACTACTGTCAAATATAGTTTATATTGGGATAAATATCATTGCATTGGTTAGTTTGGTTTAAATTGTTAGATTTGTTTCCAAAATGCCTCAGAGATGGTTTTGACTTAATTTCTCTCTACACTGATTTATTTATTTATTTTTTATCCATGATTATAATTTTAAACGTTCTAAAATATTTTTTGTGCTCTGACTGTAAATAATAATTTTACACCGCAACTAACCATCTACTGTCTACAGAAGAGGATTAGGGCCACTGGGAAAAATAATTTAAATTAAGGTCCAATATATTTGTTATTATTATTATTATTATTATGAGATAAAAGTAAGAATTCTGACTTTTTTCTCAGAATAATAATAAAAAATATATAATATTATATATAATCCTCTTCTGTAACTTTCTTCATATCTCACTGAGGAAGAAAAATCTCTCATTATTAAACTTTAAGGAAATACTGAGGTTTATGAACTCTATGGACATAAATATTGGGACACATCATGTCTACCGCTGTAAGAAGTCCTGTTCATGAGGATTTGACATAAAAACATTTATATTAATAATAAATATGATCTTTATCCCAGCATAAAACTATATTCTGACATTAGTTATTGTTTTTATCCCAGACCCGATAGAAAAGAAACCCCTGACTTCAACGTGTCCACACACTTTTGTCTACACAGTGTATGACTTAGGCCTTTATGCGACTATGAGGCTATCGTTTTGTTTTTCGGCTGGGGACGCTGTGAAGCAGCCGTGTACAGAAACACCCAGAACCCCCAGAGCGACGTCCTATAGCTCTTAGCTCCCTAAATATCCTCTTCTTTTTATTCTTTGTAGAAGATTGTGCTTGAAAAGCTGCGTTTCCTTTTTGTAGCGGCTGTTTTAGAGTGCTGTGAAGTGAGACGAGAGACCGTGAAACAACTTTTGACTGCGTCTGTGTCGGCTTCTGTTTTCGATAATTAAAGGGTCAGGTCCTTGTAGCATGCCATTACAAGGCAAAATGTACATACATATAAATATATCAACTTCAGATGTTGGTAAGCCAAGTGTCATGTTGTAGCTTTTTCATAAAGTTTATTATTGAATTTGCTCTAATAAATTGTATTCCTCCATGTCTTAGGAACTAACATGGCATTGTGTCGCTTTATTTCTCAATTCTTCAACTTCATTACATCTCAGAGGAGAATATTGTACTGTTGTACTTCACTACATTGAACTTTTTTACTTTATTTTCAGATACAGTTTCATATGTCCCATCTCCACAGGTGCTGATTTTGTGATTAAAAACTAAAGGATAAACTGTTTATTCTATGGGTTGAGTTCCTAGTTTTTATGACTATATCAATTAAAATGTCCATAAGATAAAACAAAACTCTGTCTTTTAAGTAAATAATCTTAAAAACCTTTTTGGAAAAGCTGTCAACAGGCCTGTTTTTCTGATTGAACCCATAAAGACCCAAACATCCACCATTAACCAAAACCATCTACTGATCTAAACTGTGTAATACCTGTTGATCCACTAATCCTATCAATCCATGTCAATAATTGGTGTAAAATACAGTTTGTCATCAGATATGACCCATTTGGATGTTCAGAGGCTCTGTAGTTACCATGGAAACACCGTCATCTTCTACAACATTCATTCACCAGTAAAACCCATGGAGTTGGATCAATGACAGTGAATAAACTAACTAAATAAAAAAAAAAAACAACCAAAAACCCTGCAAAACAGTAAATAATGTAGAAGAAAAAGGACTAAAATAAAGTTTTAAAAAATCAAATAAGCAACTAAATGAACAAAAACTGCCAAAGTAATGAAAAAATTAACAAAAATGAATGATAAATCAACAAAAACATAAAAAATACATTCATTCCATTTTAAAGGATTCTTTATAAATTGTCAGTGTTTGTGCTTTTTTTTTTTGTTAAACATAGATTCCAGTGATTTAACATATTTTTCAAATTCAATCATAAAGACTTTAAAATGTGGGCATGTTTTGGCATATTTATTTGTGTGTATATGACATTTTCCAAATAAAATGATCAAATTAACAATAAATTAAAAATTACGTATGTCATGTCCAAAATATGCAAGTCCATTTTGAGGTGTTATAGTTACATTTTCATTACATTTAGATACAAGAAAGTTTTCAATTTTAGACCAGAAGTCAGAAGAATGTACAGAAAGAAAGAATAAGTGTAAAGTGGTTTTAGGGTAAAAATTACAAAAGTTACATATTTCTTCAATGCCAGAAAATCTAGATAAAATAGCATTGGAGGGATAGATGTTATTATGTTACACTTAAATCACTGTTTTTTACACTTATATCACTGTTTCACTTTATATCACTGTTTCATTTGATATCAAGGCCCTGAAATGTGTAAATATAATATAATCAGAAGTCTTTATTTTATTTACAGTGTTGTACAGGAAACCCTTGTAGAGTAGTTCCCCAGTAAATGTCTTTTAGAGTACATAT
>JAPQRP010000029.1:28036730-28051638 GCA_037367295.1 Apogon hyalosoma | reverse complement strand
CACCACCACCACCACCACCACCCCAAGAAGTTTTCCGGAAATGTCATTTTCAAATGACAAATGAGTCGTACTGGGGAACAGGCTCGTACCGAACCATGAGGGGTGTGGTTTCAATGATACGACTTCTTTTGACTTCGTGGACGTTTAATCTGTCACTTGTTGTGATTCTGTTGCTGGTTGGGGTTCACACCTGTTCATTGTTCCAAATGAAACCAGCTACTCCTGTAACAATTTCCCACAATTGTGCAGTTTAAGTTCATGCCCCAAATATTCTACTCTTTTTTTAAAATTTTTATTTATTTATTTATTTTTTTACCACCAACTGTGCATGTGGGAATTAATTGTTGCACAACTGGAAGAACACCGTTGTTGAAGGTGTTAAGAGTCCTGAATTCATGTGGTTTTGCATCAGTCATAAACAACATGAACATAATATGGGTGAGACAGAATTACTGATGAGCTGGTAGTGGTTTAGTCCCAAACTGAGGCCAGCAACATGAAGGAGATCACGTTCCAGTGGAGAAGGTTCACAACCATGAAAGAACTGATAGACTGAGTGTCAGTGCTCCATCTAGTGGTCCAATCTAGTACTGGTCCAGTCCGGTGTTTTCCATAACATTAAACTGGTTTCAACATTTTTATGCTGCTCTAACCCTGACCTGTGTTTGATTTGATTTTAAAATGTGTTGAACTGCTGATGAATGTGTGGTAAAAAAGAACTACTTGATGTATCAGAAAGTTCAGGACATCAATGGAACCGATACAAACATTTTGTCATGTAATGTTGCTCTATGTTCTACTTTATTACCTTGTTTTATTCTAATTCTAAAGTGCACCTGAAACACCAGACAAAAGTATTTACCATAATCACCCTTTAACAGCATCCACAGATGATTTGTTCAGTTACTTCTTAATGTAACTTCTTCCAGTTATCAGTTCAGGTTCTGTTATTGTCACGTCTGTATCAGTGAAATATGACTTTGTCTTCATTTGATGTATTATCATGTGCATCACTGGGTGTTTCTTTAGTTTTATTAAAACATAGACTCGCTTACGTTTAGTTTCTTGCAGTGTTTGACTATTTTCCCACAGATTATGGTAATAAAGGAGTGTGAAATGATGTGTATAGCGCAGATTCCGATCTTAAGTTGGATGTTAAAATATGTCCTGCACAGAGTACTGGGACGATGACCTTGGACTCACAATAGACACCAAACTCACCTTCGATCATCACACAACAGACATCCAGAAAAAAGGTAATCAAAGACTGTCACCAATACAAAATTTAAAGGACTCTGTCTCTTTCCCCCCCCCCACATCTACTTTCATTACTGTATACAAACATTTTACTCTACTGTTCCACCTGTTCAATATGCTCACCATCAAAAACATCAATAAACTCTTACATGTAACCCTGACTGCTACAAAAATAATAGGACAACAAACTCCAAATCCATCACACACATTACACACACATCCACTCCACCATCATTTCCAACTCGTGCCATCTGGAAGAAGATTCAGCAGCATCAGATGCAATAAGGCCCAGCAGGAGGCTAATACCATTTATTTTATGTTATTTGGGCATGGAGAATGCACAGTATACATTAACCATAACAGGAGAGATGTAATGTATCAGGCTGTAGCAGTAGTGTTAATTTCCACCTGTAAGCATTCTGGGTACAGCCAATGAATCCGTCCAACGTGAGGTGAGAATCCAACAGCAGCACACCAGCCACCTTCTGCCGCTTCAGTCACGCTCATCTACAAACAAAATCTTCTACAACAAGCAGAGCTGGTTCGGCCCCGTCAGGCTGCTCCTCTCTGTCAGTCTGGATACCAACACTAAGAACCAGGTCTCACCGGGTCCGGGTCGCTCATCTGCGTAACATTGCCAAAATTAGAAATATTCTGTCAAAGAATGATGCTGCAAAATTGATCCATGCATTGATAGATTAGATTATTGTAACTCCCTACTCGCAGCGTGTCCTAAAAGTTCTCTAAAAAGTTTTCAACCGGTTCAAAATGCAGCAGCAACACATCAGCCCTGTGGTACAAACCCTTCACTGGCTTCAGTTGAGTTTAGATTTAAGTTTAAAATCCTCCTCCTTACATCCAACACCATTAATGGTCTGGGCCCTTCTGATCTCACAGATGCTCTGGGACCATACCATCCTAGCAGAACACTTTTCTCTCAGAATGCAGGTCTGCTGATAGTTCCAGGGTCTGTAAAAGTACTGTAGGAGCTAGAGCCTGTAGTTTCCAAGCTCCTGTCTGATGGAATCAACTTCAGCTGATACTAAGACTGAACCCCACAGTTCAGTCTAAGCTGCCCCAGGAGCAATAATACTGGGGAAGCACAGAGCTCTGAGTCCTATCACCTGTGTCTGGTTTTATGAACCACTGTTGTCTCTATTAATCATTTACAATATTTAGTTCATTTAGTCTGTTTATCACTATTCACCTGGTGTCCCTTTTCCCCACTCCCGTCTGAGGGAGGGGCTACTGTTTCACATGTAGCCGCTTGAGGCCCAATTTCTTTTTATTAATATTTACATTCATGCTGGAAAATAGAACGGCTAACTTTATCCAGTGATAATACTGTGAATTGTCCTTGCACTAACAACGCGGACAACAGGGGTTAATAGTAGGAACTATGAGTTAGGAACGTTTCTTCTAGTTCACGTTCATCTGGGGTACTATAGTGACGCACCGCCCCGTCCTCAGATGCATTCTGGGAAGAAGAGCAGTTAAGTCACCTCTTCTTATTGCTCCGTTTCTCCTGTTTTATTCAGGTCAGTAAAAGTGTGAATATTTGTAATAATCCACGTCCTCAGAGCAGGCTTTAACAACGTGTTGTTTTCTGTTCAGGTTTGAGATCGTTTGCGTTGTATTTGGACCAGTTTATGTGAATGTTTGAAGTGACAGTGTCGTGAAACTACCGCGAGGTGGCCGCCATTTTGTGGCTCGAGCGTGACCAACAATGTGAGTCAGAACGTGGTGTAGAAGGGTTCCTGTACCCAGAATGCATTTCGGTTTTGTAGTTTATTTGTATTTTGTTTAAGAGCTGAGATGAATATGCACTTTGTCTGAAGTTTATTACTGAAGGCACACATTTATATGGGTCTTGTGTCACAACTAAAAGTATTTTATTTTGATCAATTTAATGTAGTACAAGCATTTCAGATTACATTCCAGTAGCCTGTGATGAACACAGAAGTTTAAATAATTAATTTGGTGCCAGTATTTAAAGGGAAAATGCACCTTACAAATAGCACATTGATATTGCACTTGAAATAGTGGTGTTCCAAACAGTGTTATACTGTGGATGTATGTTTAATTGCTAAAAGTCATTTTGAATATAGAGTCAATATAGTAAAGAGTAAAAGTGTATTTGGTGAAATGATGGAAAAAGGTTGTTGTCATGTTGAGACTGAAACTTCCTTGACCAAGGAAAACAGCTGGGGTGAAAACAGAAGAGATGTTTTTTGACTGTGATCTGGAGTATTTTGGTGGTGAATAAATCCACAGATGCATTCTGGGAAGAAGAGCAACAAGGAATGTAAACAAACAGACAGCCTGTGATGGAGTACACGACGAAGTTGTTCACTGTGAGGGAAGTGATTTAGGTGTGTTAGCACGGAAATATTTAGGGATTAGTGATAAGGAGGCTATCACTCAGGTTTTACAAATCTGAAGAAAAATTAGTGATGAAAGTCATACACCACTTTAAATATATGTCAGAAAGACAATCCAATCAGCATCCAGATCCTGGTCTCAGCAGGTACCTACCTTTTCCAGTTGGACCTTTTTCTGTTTGCATGATTTTCTTTTTCTTGTTTGTGGTTTTTTTCTTATGTGCTTTGCCCTTCAGGGCCACGGCAGCAAGAAAAAACAAAGTGTTATAACTCAACCATTTTTTATCCAAATCAATACCAAATTTAAGATAAGACTTTATTTATCCCACTGTAGGGATGTAACAGTTAGAG
The DNA here is from genome assembly GCA_037367295.1 of Apogon hyalosoma. Taxonomy (NCBI): domain Eukaryota; kingdom Metazoa; phylum Chordata; class Actinopteri; order Kurtiformes; family Apogonidae; genus Apogon; species Apogon hyalosoma. The sequence goes on along the minus strand of JAPQRP010000029.1, from coordinate 28,047,649 downwards.
ATTTTGCTGCTACGATTATCCTCAGGGAAATAATCACAGTTTCACGATTACTACAATTATTTTGTGGGGGTTTATAAGTGGGGGTGTGGTCCGTGCCGCGCATTTCTCACAATGGGCGTGCACAGACGTGAAAGTGAAAGTTTGTAACAGTTCACTTATTTACTCCAGAACAACCCGCTGCAACACACTTTAGGGTCACAAGTGGATTCAGGGGAAATAAGGAAAAGACAAAATAAGTCGGCGTTTGGCTCTATATCGGCCTTTTAATCTCCACAGGGGAAGCCACAACACCCCCCCACACACACACACACACACACACACACACGCTTAAGTGCATCCCTGACAAAACAATCCCCAAAATAACACAAATAATCCACGAAGCAACCACATAGCAAAGCTAATGAAAAACATTAACTCATTTAACATAAAACAGCTCAAACTTCCAAATACCTTTCCCCTTTAGTCCCCAAAGGTTGTACACACATAAATAGTCCATGGCACAGATCAGTCACAGTGTACCACACAAACACCACCACAGGACCGGCCCATGTTGGCCCCAGTAGGTCCACAGAGGACAATAATCCACTGGACAATGGGAGAAGTTTAATCCACAAAGATATTAAAGCCACACAGTTAGCTCCGCAGCATCTCAAACTCTGGCAGGCTTCCACCTTGGCGTATGACGGCCCTCTGTTCTGTGCGTGTGTGTCATATCCTCCGGTTCTTATGCTGACAGTGCACGTACATTTTATAAATTCTTTTTAAAGAATACAACAAACATTAAACCAATACTGTCACCTAGTTTTACAAAGGGATTGGAAAATAAGTTATTTCATCCCTGCTGGAGATCTGAAAGTGACGCATATTCAAAGACAGTACTAATGTTTGTAATGACCTATGTGGTCTTTACAACTTAACACACGTTACTAATTCCTCTATGTCTCCCGCTGTTGTGAAACTTCATTAACTTTCATTTGACGAGGCAGGATGTTTGTTTAAGGCAGATTGTTGTGAATGGGTTGGACAATGGTAGCCTGAAGCAGCATAGATGACTGTAGTGAACGCAAACTGTATAAAAACGAAAGTGAGCCCGCATCAAAAATATATTTACAGTCAAGACAATTCAGAAACACATTCGCCCCCCAAGACAGACCATCAGCTTGTTCCTTCTGTCATTTTCACTGGGGGAATGTTGAACGCAGCTTCTGTAATGTTGCTTTCATTCCATGCTGAAGCCCCTATTGGTGTGTCTTTGTTCTGCTCCTAATCTACTGTACTTTATGAGATGGTTATTGGCAGCCTTAACGATCAATTAACTGTGACGTTTAAAATCGCAACATCATGGTATTATTACAACCCAACCACTGTGGGGAAATTTTACAGTTAACCGCAGCAACAAACAACAAGCAATTGCAGAGAAAAAGACAGATAGAAAATCCACAAATGAGTGAAAATTTAAATATAAAGAGGAAAATAAGAAATTTTGTATTTATATAAATATTTACAGAATAAAGAATTTGAATTAGAAATTAAATATAATGTACATATTTACATCATCATGGCTTCACACGTATAAGACTCACACCCTGAACATAATGACATGACAATGTTGAATCTGACTCCTAGCATCACCTATTAGTACTAATAAATGTTTTAGTGTTTTGATGTACATGTTTAGAATCACATCTCAAATTTGGTCAGAAAAGCCTTAACAAATTGATGATTCAATACATTGAAGTCAGTGATACTATGTGACATTAAATGATCATGGCGGAAGGGATGTAACGATTAGAGATTTTGGTGCTACATTTATCCTCAGGAAAATAATCTCAGATTCATGATTACTATGCTTATTTTGTAGGGTTTATACATGGGGGTACGGTCCGTGCTGCGCACAGACCATGTCATGAAAGTGAAACTTTGTAACCGTTAACTTCTTTTTTCCAAAGCGACCCCCATACAACGCACTTTAGGGTCATGGGTGATTAATCATCAGCAGGGGAGATAAGCAAAGGACAAATAAGTCTGCGTTTGGCTCTGTATATTGGCCTTTTAATCTCCACAGGTGAAGTGAGCACACACCCCCATGCTCGAGCGCAACCCCGACAAAACAAACCCCAAAATAACACAAATAAACCACGAAGCAGCCGCAGAGCCAACAAAAACATGAACTCATTTAACACAAATCATTAAACATAAAGCAGCTCAAACCCCTAAATACCTTTCCGCTTTTTAGTCCCCAAAGTTTATATGGTCACAAATAGTCAACACCGTAGATGAGTAGCAGTGTAGCCGCAGGCTTTACTCATGGCACCAGGCAAACACCACCACAGGACCAGCCACGTTGGTCCCAGTAGCTCAATGGAGGACAATAATCCACTGGACAAAGGGAGAAGTTTAATGCAGAAAAGTTAGATCCACAAAGTTAGCTCCATGGTGTCTGAAACTCTGGCAGGCTTCCATCTTGGCGTATGACGGCCCTCTCTTCTGTGCGTGTGTGTCATATCCTCCAGTTCTTATGCTGACAGTGCACGTACATTTTATAAATTCTTTTTAAAGAATACAACAAACATTAAACCAATACTGTCACCTACTTTTACAAAGGGATTGGAAAATAAGTTATTTCACCCCTGCTGGAGGTCATAAAGTGATGCATATTCAACAGGCATCATTAATACAGGTAATGACTAATAGGGTTTGTATAACTTAACACGCGTTACTAATTCCTCTATGTCTCCCACTGTTGTGGACCTTCATTAACTTTCATTTGAGGAGGCAGGACGTTTAAGCCAGATTGTTGTGAATGGGTTGCGTGGTGGTACCCTGAAGCTGCATAGATGACGGTAGGGAATGTAAACTCTATGGAAACAAAAGTGAGCCCCCATTGAAAATACATTTACAGTCAAGAATATTCAGAAATACGTCTGCCCCAGAGACAGATGGTCAGCTTTTTCCTTCTTTGTCATTTTCACTGGTGGAATGTTAAATGCAGCTTCTGTAACGTTGCTTTCATTCCATGTGGGAAGCACATATTGGTGTCTGTGTTCCGCTCCTAATCTACTGTACTTTATAAAATGGTTTTTGACAGCCTTGATGATCAATTAATTGTGACGTTTAAAATCACGCTTAAGTCTTAACACCATATCATCATTATAACCCTACGTGCCGACATGAGTTCTGAGGTTTTGTCATGAAGCAGTTTCTTGTTTCTTGAACTCATTAGTACATTGTTGAATCTGCATCAATTTTCACTTATAGAATAAGAATATTGAATTTTCTTACATATTCAGGTCCTCAAAATGTCCTACAAAACAATAAGAGTAATAATAATAATAATAATAGTAATGATAAAACATTTCATATTCAATAGGGCCTTTGCAGCCAATTCTCAGCACTTGGGCCCTCATAATACATTGAATTAGTCTTACTTTACTTTCAATGACCAAACTAAGTTTTTGCAGTGTTTTGTGATTCTGTAACTATCTAAAAAATCTGCCAACACTGACATTTTTCAACATCTTTCAATATCTGTTATCTGTTATTTTCTGGTGACCACCTCTTCTTTTTTTCTTTGTTTTGATGTAGAAAGAAACCAAAGGAGGATTTTAAGTGAAACCTAAAGTTGTAACTGGTAAAGATCAACTAATTCCAACAAACATGGATGGGGTTCACCCCTGTGACAAGTGTGGGAAGACTTTCACCAAAATGAATGACCTGAAGAGACACCTACTCAGCCACAATGGAGAAAGACCATATGACTGTGACCAGTGTGGGAAGACTTTCATTAGAAAGGGCGAGCTTAAAATCCACCAACGCATCCACAATGGAGAAAGGCCATATGAGTGTGACCAGTGTGGGAAGGCTTTCACCCGCATTAATGATCTTAAGCTTCACTTACGCATCCACACTGGAGAAAGACCATATGAGTGTGACCAGTGTAGTAAGACTTTCACCAGAATGGGTAGCCTTAAGACACATCTACGTACCCACAGTGGAGAAAAACCATATGAGTGTGACCAATGTGAGAAGACTTTCACCCACATGCATGTCCTGAAGACACACCTACGTGTCCATAGTGGAGAAAGACCATATGATTGTGACCAGTGTGGGAAGGCTTTCACCCAAATGAATGGGCTTAAGACACACCTACGCACCCACACTGGAGAAAGACCATTTGACTGTTACCAGTGTGGAAAGACTTTTACTAGAATGAGTGTCCTTCAAAATCATCTACGCATCCACAGTGGAGAAAGACCATATGAGTGCGAACAGTGTGGGAAGGCTTTCAACCAATTAGAAAACCTTAAAACACATTTGCGCATCCACACTGGAGAAAGACCATATGATTGTGACCAGTGTGGGAAGGCTTTCACGAGAAAGGATGAACTTAAAAATCACATACGCATCCACAGAGGAGAAAAACCATATGAGTGTGACCAATGTGGGAAGACTTTCACTCAGTTGAATAACCTTAAGACACACCTACGCATCCACACAGGAGAGAGACCATATGATTGTGACCAGTGTGGGAAGGCTTTTGCCAGAAAGGATGAGCTAAAAATCCATATACGTATCCACAGAGGAGAAAGACCATATGAGTGTGACCAGTGTGGGAAGACTTTCATCCACATGAAGAGCTTTACGACACACCTACACAGCCACAGTGGAGCAAGACCATATGGCTGTTACCAGTGTGGGAAGACTTTCAGCCTTATCAAAAGCCTTAAGATACATCTATGCATCCACAGTGGAACAAGACCATATGGCTGTTACCAGTGTGGGAAGACTTTCACCCGAATGAATAGCCTTAAAACACATGTACGTGTTCACAGTGGAGAAAGACCATATGGTTGTTACCAGTGTGGGAAGACTTTCACCCGCATGGATAGCCTTAAAACACATATACGCATCCACAGTGGAGAAAGACCATATGGCTGTTCCCAGTGTGGGAAGAGTTTCAGTCGTATGAATAGCCTCAAAATACACTTACGCACCCACAGAAAAGAAACACATCAAAACAGTTTTAGTGTTTCCAATGTGAAAACAGATCCTTGCCATACGCTACTTACTCCTATCATCAGCACAGATGTGAATCATCAATGTTTGGACCAAAAAGTATTTCAGCATCAGACGACAAGAAGGAACACAATGTCTGAACCAGCAGCACTGCCTTCTTTTGATGAGAACATAAAACTTCCAGACCTGGCCCCATAGAATCCAGATGGGAAGACAAACACCAGACTGAAAGCTGTTTTTTGTTGTCCTCAGAGTTAAGATGTTGATGTACCCATGTGATAAGTGCACAAAGATATTCTGGTTGTCCAATTCTTAGAGGTGTCACCAATGGACCCATACTGATTTTGTGATAGGCTCACTATGTGTCAAACATTTACACAAAAGACAAAAATTGAAGAATTGTACAACATAAAATAAGGCTTTAGAAACTAGTGGAAACAATCAGTGTCATCACACATGAAAACAGTTCGAGTGTTACCAATGTGAAAAAGATTCTTGTCACCCTCTGCTCTCTCTAATCATCAACACAGATGTGAATCAATATCTAGACCAGTAAGTACCTCAGCATCAGATGACAGAAGAAACCCAGTGTCTGAACCAGCACCGCTGACTTATTTTGACAAGAACATCAACCTTAAAAATCTCCAGATCTGTCTCCATAGAGTCCAGATGTGAAGACAAACACCAGACTGACAGCTGTGTTTTGTTGTCCACGGAGTAAAGTGTGCTCTAATGCACCTCCTTCACAAAACAGTGACATTACAGAACCTCAACCTGCCACAACATGTAAAGTTAAACTAGTGTAGGTAAACAAGGATGTGGTTTCAATGCGGATACTACTTCTGTAGAGTTTGCAGATGTTTAATCAGTTACTTGTGATTCTGTTGCCGGTTGGGGTTCACACCTGTTCATTGTTCACAAATGAAGCCAGCTACTCCTGTAACAATTTCCCACAATTCTTCTGTGCAGTTTAAGTACATCCCCCAAAATGTTCTTTTTTTTTTTTTTTATTTTATCATCAACTGTGCATATATTGTTTCACAACCTGAAGAACACTGTTGGTTGAAGGTGTCAGAGTCCTGAAGTCATGTGGTTTTGCCACAGTCATAAACAATATGATGAACATAATATGAGACAGAATGACTGATGAGTTGGTAGTGGTTTAGCCCCAGACTGAGGCCAACAACAAGGAGATCACATTCCAGTGGAGGAGGAAGTTCAGGACCACCAAAGGAGACTGTCAGACGATGTTGCAATGAGTCAGTGGTCCATCTGGTGGTCCAATTTGGTACTGGTCCAGTCCAGTGTTTTGCTTAACATCAAACTGTTAAAAACATTTTTACATTGGTCTGACCCTGACCTGGAGAAAGTGTTTGATTTGATTGAAAATGTGTTGAACTGCTAATGAATGTGTGGTAAAGAAGAACCACTTAATGTCTAGGGCTGGGTAAAAAAAAGTTGATTTGATTGATTTCAGATCGATTTTGTTTTAATTTTGCGTAATTGATTAATAGTAGATGAGATCGATTTTTCAGAGCACGACCGCGAGTATCTGACCCAGATACCGCCAATGCAACTCATGAGACTCTGGTGGAGACAGGGCGTCTCGATCGTGACGGTTCTGGCATGGGAGGGGCGTGGAGAAAGGGTGGGGAAAACCCCTCTGCGGGAGGTCCTCCCGTCCTTAAACTTGAACCCACAGTACGGAGGAACTGGCCGTCCGGAGGCTCTTCCACGGCTCACCTGTTTAGTTTCTTGCGTTGTTTGTATTAACTTGGATCTACACTTAGTCATAGGTGATAGTATCACCCAGAACTTTCTTGTACCAAGGGCCCAACATGATTATGTTTCATGGGGGCCAAAATTGGTAGTGGTGCCCCAGGGTGATAGTAATGCGCCTTAACACTAGAAGCCACTAGCTATAAAACACAATACAAATGATGAAGTCTGTTCTGAGCCACTGTAGAAACCTTGTAATGTTTCTGTCCAGTTCATTATTTCAGAGCAGATTCATATATTTACTGCTGAAATGTTATATTTATTTCTGTTCTAATATTAATTATATCAGTATTGATGTGGTGCTTAGCTGCTGTAGACAAATAATCAGGTTACAGCTCAAAATAGTACTTTAGTATCACAATTAATCTGAATCAGTCAATTAATATTGATTCAAATCAATATTGGATCAAATCATAATTAATTGATTCAGATTGTTATGAGTCAAAATCAAATTAATTAAGGAAATTGGCCATGATACCCAGCCCTATTCATGTATCAGAAAGTTCAGGACATCAGTAAAACTGATAGAAACATTTTTTCCTGTAATGTTGTTCTATGTTCTACTCTATTACCTTGTTTTATTCTAATTCTAAAGTGGACCTGAAACACCAGACAAAAGTATTTACCATAATCATTCTTTAATGGCATCCACAGATTATTTTTTCACTTCTTAATGTAACTTCTTCCGGTTTGTGTTGATTTGATGTGTTATGTGCATCACTGGGTGTTTCTTTAGTTTTATTAAAACATAGACTTACTTATGTTTAGTTTCTTGCGTTGTTTGACTGTTTTCCAACAGGTTATGATGGTGAAGTGTGAAATGATTCAAATCTGCAGTTGAATGATGACACGTGTCCTCCACACAGCACCGGGAGGATGACTATGTGTGAAGGTTAGAGTTCTCATCCTTCTGCATACTTTGAACATGCATATCTTTAATGTCATACAGATCGGACAGTGCCAGGACTGATCAGGATCATCAGGCTTGTGACAGAATGGTTCAGGATGTCATTTAAACATGGATTAGCCTCCATAAAGTCCAGATTCTAATTTGGGATGAAGCCTTTATGCAGTGGCCTGATTCTCCATCATCAATAATCAAAAATTAATACAATTATGGATGCAAAAAATATTATGAAACTTATTGTGACACTACATAAGCATTATATGGTAATAAAAGATGTCCAGTGAATGTCTCCTGTAATCAAAACCAAAGGTAGTGCAGTCAAATATTACATGTGACTTTTTTTGAGCTGAGCAGTGCATATAAAGCTGTAAATAGGCAAACATATATAACTCTGAATATATATGTACTAAATATACATATTAAAACACTATTATAGCCCAACTATTATTCCTTTTTTACCCAATTTAAAACGGTTCTTTATTATCTAAAATTACTCTGTGCTAATGAGTATGTTCCAAAAACCTCAAGGCTTTAGAATAGACGCACCTAACGTTCTCTGTTTACAGAGGGCTTTCCACAACGTGTCGTTTTTGGACCCCAGAACATGAATATTCATGAATCAATGATTGACATCCCGGCCAGCCAATCACGTGATTAGTTTGATGTTACCAGAGCAAATTGCCAGGTTTGCATCAATGTGACTACTGCTGGAAGGCACTTTTAGAACAACTGTGTTCGCCACATTAGCAACAAACTAGTGTATGATAGCAGACAGAATCCTGTAACAACACCATCATACTGAGTGAATCCAAACATGTATTCCTCCTCCGAGTGTAGGCAGATTTGAATGGAATTCCAAACATGGACAGAAGCTGGCTAACTCTAGACACTGCTGTAGTACTAAACCACAGTCAAAAACCATTAGCTGCCATTGGGAAAGAAAATAAAGTGGGATCAGAGAGCAGGACAACAGCAGAGAAACTGTGACCATAAACTGTGGAACCACATCACCGCTGACAAATAAAACTGTCTAAATATTATTTGAATAAGTCTGTGTCTGCATTGAGTTAGAAGTTGATGATAGCATCAGCTGATTGCATTGGACCTCTTTTAGCTTTATCAGGGTTATTGAAGTGGTGCATTTTCCTCTTGAAATGTATAGTACTGGTTTGCACATCAATCTATCAAAGACAGCAAACACACATTTGACTTATGTTTTCACTGGTTTTTGTCAGATGGTGGGTACAGCTCCAGACACAAGCCACAGTTTTTAGGCAAAGCCTGCAGTGAACTGACCTACGTTTGTCAAACAATCACTGGAGCAGTGGTGGCACAAAAGTAGATTTTTTTTCCGACTTGCTCCGGAACATTGCCATCATAAATAAAATCAGCTTGCCCATGAACTGGACTTCATCTTGTCATAGTAGCCGACTGTAACTGGACTGGCATGGAATGCACACGTTAATTTGAAGGTATAGTGATTTTGTGACGGTGGTGTTGGTTTGGGGGGGTATTGATAGGAGGAGGGGGGTGGGAGCAAAAGGGTTTGCTACGTAGAAAACTGGCAAGAATTGAAAAAGCTTGTTTTAATGCATGTTTATGGTCAGGGGGCTAACAACAAAATTATCTAACCTTTTTTTTTGTTTTGGTTTCTAAAACGTTCCTCTTAATTGACAACGCCATATTTGAGGTTATATAGAGTGAAAAAAGTATAATAGTTGGGCTTTAAGACACAAAACAGCAATATGTGCTAGAGAATATATTATCAATATGATAATTAAGGAAATATACATAAATATGTGAAAATATTGTGTGGTTATAATGAGGCAAAGATGGTTAAATGTGAATGTTGACAAATACTCACTTTCTACAGTGTTAATGAGCCAAAGTTGTTCTTTTTCCACTTCTGGTGATTGTTTTTATCGCTGTCTCTTATAAATCAGTGAAAGCTCCACCCTTAGACAACTCTTCATATCTATAAACCTTCATGTCAAATGACACATTGTAGCTTCACTGGAGTTGAATGAACAAGTTTATTGTTTTTCAGGTGACCATATCAGACCAGAAATTAGTATCAAATAATAAATAACACAAACCTGATAATGGATAAAAATGCATTTCTTTCTGTTAAAGTAACAGGTAAAGATGATCATCATGACAGAATAGAATAGAATAGAATAGAATAGAATAGAATAGAATAGAATAGAATAGAATAGCGTTCATTGTCATTGTATTTTCCAGTCAGTGCACCAATATGAATAAAAAGCCAATATGCAGGAAAATAAAATCACAAAAGAAAACTAGTCAAATAAGAAAATTGAATATAAAATTAAAGTTAGTTTGGAAATCTAAGTTTGAAAGGTACTTTATAGTGATATTGACCCACATAAGTTATGAGTCGGTTATTTGATTATTATATTCATGACCTGTAGGGAACCACGGGTTCTAGATGTGATAGTTTTGATGCTGGGGAGAGTTGATTTTTGGGAAGAGATGTGAGTCTATATTTTATAAGTAGTGACATAAAAATAGTTTGGTAAGTCTTTTTTTTTTTTTTTTTTAATGTAAACCACAATTAAAATAAAGTATTAATACCCAAGTGTGTCTGCAGACTGAAATTGTGAGGTACATAGGAAGTGCACAGATGGGAGTGGGGGGTGAATAGTTTGTAGGACTGGGGTGGCAGGAGTTTAAGTTTACATTACAGGTACATCTAAAAAAATTAGAATATCATGAACAAGTACAATATTTTTTGTCTCTCATCTCAGAAAGTGAAACCCATATATTATATCGACTCATTAGACAGAGTGAAATATTTCAGGCCTTTTATTTCTTGAAATGCTGATGATTATGGCTTACAGATAATGAAAACCCAAAAGTCATTGTCTCAGAAAATTGGATTAGTGGATTTTGTGCCTCTCCACTCTTCCTCCAGACTCTGGGACCTTGATTTCCAAACGACATGAAAAATGGACTTTCATCTGAAAAGGGGACTGTAGACTTTCCACAGTCAGTGACAGACACAGACTTTCATTGTTGTTCCAGCTTGGAGCGGAGCAGTCTCGCGATGTTTCCACCAGTATAACTCCCTACAACGGCTGCGCTTTGATGACGTCAACGAGCTGCGACAGAGAGTCCTGAGGCCAGAGGGATGTAATGGAGTCGGAGCCTGCGGGTTGTGTGTAAATAAAGTTTCTTCGTGACCCTCTGTGGATAT
>JAPQRP010000029.1:27982819-27994684 GCA_037367295.1 Apogon hyalosoma | reverse complement strand
CCACTGTCACTGATCCAACTCCATGGGTTTTACTGGTGAATCAATGTTGTAGAAGATGATGGTGTTTCCACAGTAACAACAAAGCCTCTGAATGTAAAATGGGTCATATCTGATGACCATGAAAAGATGAAGAACTGCATTTTACACCAATTATTTACATGCATTCATAGGATTAGTGGATCAACAAGTATTAACAGTTTAGATCAGTAGATGGCTGTTGGTCGGTGGTGGATGTTTGGGTCTTTATGGGTTAAAGGCTTTAGATCAAATACGTGGGAACACTGTCAGCCTTTTATCTACACTATTACCTGTCTTGTCTCTATAACCTCGTATGTAATGAAGCATTCCTATCACCCTACAATCATCCACAATTGCAGGTTTGTGCTTTAATTCTCTCGCCGCCCTTTCACACAGGTCACAACACTTCCTTCTGCACTGCAGGTGTTGATTTTTTGATGTTTTAGGACGACGGCAGCGATTGAATGACTTCCCCGGGTGACTCCAGAGAATAAAAACAAAGAAGAAACACTGCCTGGTTCTGCCCTTTGGAGTATTGAACAGGTCCCCTGTAGCAACAAGCAAGGCTACATATTTAAGCAGGACTAACAGGTAGCTCAAGCGGATAATGAGCAGACAGAGGAACACAGTGACGGCCATGGAAAAGCCGGTGTACGGGGAAGAAGGGCGGCCTCTGTTAAGGCAAGGGGGAAAAGTCCGCTGCAGACTTGGCTAAAACCCTGTTATGTAACATAGTTTGGCTGGAGTTCGACAAGGGGGGTGATGGTGGCAGTGGGGGGTAAAGGGCTATGACCTGAACTGCAAAGAGAAGCAGATCTCTGACAGTGGAGACAAATGCTGATCGTCGTGTTTTCAGGTCTTGCACACTTTCTAACAGTTATGTTCACTCTTTATCTCTGTCAGCTGTGTTGTGTTTGTTTAGAAAAACTATGTTTAATTTGCACAGTTGTTAAGTGGATAATGCAGTCTGTTTAACTACTGTTAACCTTTACTTTAGGGTTAAACTCATTACTTGGACTGTTCTGAAATTAACTAACTCCATTTCTAGGGTCAATATCACCATAAGGTGCCTTTCAGATTTTAAAGTGTCCCAAAAAAAAAAAACCTTGAGATTTTCCACTTAACTTTATGTTTAATGCAATGTTTTTCAACCCTGGGGTCACCTGGAATTCAACTGGGATCACCTGAAATTTCTAGTAATTAATAAAAATAGATATAGTTTTTTTTATAATTCAATATATATTTCATTATAAGTAAAACACAAACTTTTCCTCATAAAAATCAAGTTCAAATAAAATGCAGGATATAATATCTGAGAGGGCATATCTTGACAGACCCAATCATGTGACTGCATGCTCATAGTTTGAGTTATTGTTTTTTCAGTATTAATTTGCAGCCTTGTAAATATCAGCGTAAAGTCAAAGGTTATTGTATCAAAAATGAGAAAACTGAAGACCTTCTCAGCAAAATACATCAAATAAATGTAAAAACAAGTGTCAACTTCTACTGGCATTTGTCAGACTGTGTTTTACTGGTAGATCAATGTTGTAGAAGATGACGGTGTTTCCACGTTCACTACTGAACCTCAGAACATCCAAATGGGTTGTATCTGATGTCACTAAAAACTGAGAAACTGCATTTTGCCTGAATTATCTACATGTATTGATAGGATTAGCGGTTGAAAAGTTATTAAACATGTTGGATCAATCATTGGACGCTTTTCGTCACTAGAGGCTGTTTATGTCTTTGAGGGTTACGTTGTTGGACATTATGTGTTGAGATCAAAATGCACCAAATTAAATATGTTGCATCTACCCAGAACTTCAATGAACCTGAAGATAAATGGTCGACATCATCGATACACAGATAAAACTCCCACTGCTATGGTTTCACAGTGAAATTCTAGTTTCCATTTGATAATTAATATAAAATAGTCCTATAAATATTCAGCAAAATAGCCATTCATTTACTGTAATTGAACACCCTTAATAACAAGTGGTTTCAGGCACAACAAACCCCGCCCCTCACACGCACTGTAGCTTATTTTGGCATCAATCCAGCTGATGTCATCATGTCTGTGTGTGCTGATGTCAGCATAGACATAAGGTAATACAAAAAACAAACAAAACCGAAGCAGAAGTTAAACACCATCACCATCCTTATGTGTCCATCGTTTATTAAATATTCTGGGATGAGCCGCTGAGTCTCTCTATGATAAATGATGTAAACAGCTGTTTCCTCAGTGTTGTTATTTACTCTATTTGACCCTTTTCCTTTAATGCACCACTCAACAACAGAGGGGCAAGAAAAGTAAAGGATGTTGTCAGCACTTATGAGAACCGGAAGAGATGCTTTTGAAGCTATTAGCACATTAACAGCTTCCTGTAGGTTCAATCTAATGCCCGACTGTTTGTTTGGCCTCTTCATCTCCTCATCCCTGAATCCTGATAGTGCTTACTTCATAAAGTACCGCTACAAAGCCAGACAGATCACATTTTGCTGGTTATCTCACAGGCTGCACGCTAGACCACTTCCTGTTGCAGAGCACGACTGCTAAGCCAACGTGACTTTGATCTTTTCACGTGCATTGACACTATAGAAAACTGTGAATGCATTACGCTTCCACTGCACATACAGTATGTAGATGGAGTCTGGTTCAGTGGAAGAGCCTGCAAATGAGGTCAGGAAGGCCAGAAGAATTAGACGTGGCCAAAAAAGGAAAACACGCAGTGCTGCAATGCTGATCTGAGTGAAAGCACAACTGATATATTTTTAAGTTGTTGAGTTTTTTGGCTTTAGAACAACACAGCAGGATAAGTTACCATGTTAGGGGGTAGGCACACATTCCAAACACACACACACACACACACAAACACACACACATGCTTAGATGTGACTGCAGATTGGTTTGTGCCATCTTGTCTTTTTTTGCCTTATATGTACATGAGTCTCATTTGTCACTGAACAGCACGAATGTGGCAGGAAGTTGTTATGACACATGTGGCTTCCTCTGTCTTACAGAGTCCCCGTGGGAACAGCAGCAAATTAACTGACATCCATCCTAATGCAAGACTGATAACAGACAACTGTTCTGCTGCTTTGAGCTTCAGGTAGACGCACTATAGGAGAGTTATCATCTATGCAAAATGTTAAATACCACAAAATGACACCTGACCAATAAAGGAGACTAACAATAGAAAGACTTGGACATCAGGCAAATCAGATTTGTTTCTCAAATTTGATCTTAAAAAGAGACTGTCTGCACTTTTTATTGTTTACAATCACATTGTTTGTTTGATGTCCTTCAGCAGGACAAAAACCACTGAACTGATTTTCCTCACACTTGGACCAAGGACGACCCAGTTACAGTAAAGGCCTGTTCATGCTCACTTCATGTGTGTAAACAGGTTTGTCTGTTTCAAATGGTGTCAAGCGTCAATGCCTTCATACTTACATGCGTCCATTGCATTGGAATGAGTGTTTGTCAATCAATCCACCACTCTTTAGCAACACACTAGCCGAACACCACGAAAAAGAGTAAAGTCTTTTGAGAAGAAAAAAGTCAATAAAAACAAACATGGTGACAAGAGGAGGTTTTACTAATGTGGATACTAATGTTGATATTGTGAAGGGTAGTTGTCGTAAATATGTGAGTAGTTTTTCACTAACTCACTCAGTCGCTTTTGACACTGATCTCCTGAAATGGTGCTGTATGTCACACCAGTTCTTACAGCATTTGGCACACTATACGTACACATTTTTGACCTTTCACATGTTATTCATCGCCATTTGATGGCATGTCAATTGACGCCAACATCTCCGGTTCACATAACCCTAACCCTAATGCATACAGGCTGAAAACTTGTAGCGCGTACAGATAAAATGGCAATTAAAAGTGGTGTGTATATTTATGAGTCGTGATATCACGTTGTCCTCTTTGAAAAGTTCCACCATTTCTGGAAATTATTCTCTTCAACTCTCAACACTGCCCCCTATGGTTCCTGGTGGTACTGCAACATATTCTGTGTTTGGGTTCACATCCACACACTCCCAGAGGATGGACAGAAATACATACGAAATGAACGGAGAGGATGGACAGAACCTTTTTATTACCTGAATTATGGGCGGGGACAGAACCTATGGGGAGCAGCCATTACCGGCCGGAAGTGACGTAACATCGTTGATTCTGGGTGATCGAATGCAAGTAAACAAGCAGCACTCAGTGAGTGAGCTTGAGTGGAAAGCACATGTTTGAGCTTGTTGTTTGTGCAGCCGTAAGCTTTGCAGTTCACCATTGTCCTAGAGATGTGACCCAGCACTGGCCCATAATGGGTCATCTTACACTGGTGTCTGCAGCATGGGGTTAGTGACCAGTCCATCGCAGCCCAAGTAATCAGACAAACCAACGAATCTGCATCAGTACCGGAGCTGGAACAGCCCATGAAGGAGGAAACACGTCTCTGACCATGTCTGACAGACAGAGCAGTGACTTAGTATTCGTACACACTTGACAACAGGCTATAAGGTAAGTTACCGGATGAAACTGCTAGTATTATAGGTGATCTTTGGAAATAGCAAGCAGTGAAAATTCACAACAGGTACCCTTTAATGTAAATGTACGTGGAAGCTGCAGCATAATTATTAGGTCTGCTTTACTTAACTACGGAGCAGTTGGACATACCAGTCTGAGGAAGTAGAGCCAGCTGGAACATGGTATCTTACCCAACAAAGACCACTTTCACACTGGTGGTGAAATCTTCTTGCATCAGAGGTTCAACTCTTACTTCAATGGCATCATTCCCACACTCACACTGCGAGTCCTCGCTTGAGTTTTAATTACACCAGCACACGTCTGCCTGTGTGCGTGTTTCAGTTTTCCTGTGCAGACACTGAGGAGGGTTTTGTTTGGTTGTGCTGTTCCCCTTTTTCTCTTTAAACATGTTTATTCAGTAATCAGTAAAAGGCTGTTGTGCAGCTTCTCTGAAGGACATTCTTAAACGGTTTTCCATCTTACCCAGACCACCCAGTGATTTACATTTACTCAAGTACTGTACTTGAGTACAATTTCCAGGTGCTTGTGTATTTCTATTTTATTTACTCCACTACATCTAAGAGACAAATATTGCAAATTTAACTCCACTATACCTATTTGACACTTATAGTCACTACACAGCAAATTATTTGGTTCTTACCAAGATAAAAAAAAATAAAATAAATAACTTCAATATATTGGTGTTAGATAATTTATCTTGTTTTAAGAGTTAATTTCTTATTTTATGTGCTCATACATCTGTAGACATGCTTATTTCTAGAATTAACAACCTTAATTCAAGAAATCTTCAGTGAAATGGTCTAGCTGGAAGGACAGATATTTCACTTGTTTTTAGTACCTTTTTCCTCAGATTTAGTGTTTCTATTTTGATTTTAGACACCCCTTTTTTTACAGTGTAGATCATTTTTCAATAAACACAGGATGTGCTTATACTATAGGAAGCAGTGCTGTTCACAAACATATGTAACAGTGGCTTCACATTGACTACAACATTACTCACTTATGAACAAAACATCCACACATCCATTTTCTGATCTGCTTAGCCTCATGAGGGTTCCAGGGTGAGGGTTACCTATGGGCGATTCTGATCGAAACAGAGTAATTACATTTTCCATAATACTATAACATTTAGAAAGGAATCATTCTGCAAAATGCATACTTTTACTTTTCATACTGTAAGCTCTGAGTACATTTTGCTTTTGATATTTTTACTTGAGTGTGATTTTAAATATAGAACTTTTTTTTTTTTTTTTTTGCAGTGTGTGGATCCTTCACTATTATAGAAGTCAAACAGGTGGTAAAACTACAGACCAGACTCCTCTATTGTATATCTGAGGAATATAAACAAGGTGAAGGTCAATATGTTCATAAAGACTTCATAGATGGAGTGTGTTTGCGGCATTGATAGACTGAAGACAAACTCCCAGTTTACACTTGAACACTGAACACACTGTTGTGTTACAGGACTCAGTACAGCAGCTTCCCTAGAAGGGAAGGCAGGCGCTGTGTTAACAAAAGTCTTATGTCATTAATGCAAAACAAGGCTCCCACTCTCTCATCTTTATTTTTAGAAATATAATCAGAGTTTAATCATTCACGACAGCAGAGTGGAGAAAAATGTTACAAATGTGCAGCACCTGTTGAGCAATGTGCTTTAGGACTTTTAACAAACAATATCTCCCAATTATGAAACAAATCATGTTGGATCATGCAGCATATCTTTGGCAGATAGTGGTGTTTGGACTACAGGTGATGGCACAGATCCTGCAGCTTAACAGCTGCTGCAGGGACGATATATAGCCTCCCTTTGGCAGCAATCTGACGTTAATAACTTTGAACATGAAGAGACTGAGCAGGTATGTGAAAAGATGCCTCCAAGTACAAAAACAGTCCAAACTAGTATGAAGTTACATGATTCCAGGTAAAGGTGCTGCTGTGAATGTGCGTCTGTTTCAGGTTCATTAAAGCTTCTGTCAGTTTGTGCTCGTGTTCCTTTTCTTCAGGGGTTTTGTTTTACTGTGTGTTTTAGGGTCAAAACAGGTGGAATAACAGAAAAAGGCAAAGAGAGGAATTGAAATTTGACAGGTTTGGACTAAATAAGGCACTCAGAATCTACATCAATATGAGATTTAGGATGTTGAACATGAACTGTGAACTGGAACACACTGAACAACAAGGATTTGAATTTGGTCCCAGTAGGTTTAGTTTTGGGCTCTTTTTTTTTCTAAATCAGTCCAGCTGCTTTTTGACACCTGGTTGATTTCCAAAAAGCAGTTACACGGTCAAAACTCGGAAACAACAGTAAAAAAAGTGTATTTACTGAGCATGCTCAGATGTCTATGGTGAGCACAAGATCTATTCTATCAGTATGTTTTGAAATTTTTCTTATTGAGCAAACAGTTTAATTGAATTTTAACGAATATTTAAAATAAATCATACGCTCACCACAGATACGTCAGAGGTTAAAGGGTTAACAAAAATGCCTCTGTGACAGAAAAATGAGCCCTAGCTGAACACAGGCTTTGGCTGAGGAGCGATGAATGAAACCGTCTGATTCTGGTCCCATGAGGTTCCACACATGAGTCTGCAGAGCAAACACATCTGTTATCATGTTGGGTCGCTCACTCAGCCACTACTTCTCTTCCCTTTTTGAACTTCCTGTTTGCAGAAAGAGAGAGCAACAGAGCATTTCACATTGCAAGGCAATGAGTTTGATGTCTGAACGTCTGCACGATGACTGACACTCGTTTTTTCACTTCCTGTCTGTGGATGCTGTTCAGGGAAACCTTCCAAGGGATTTACACGAAGATGCAGAAGCAGCCTGAGATGCTCTTAAAGACATTCATATATTAAGGGTTGGCTCATTAATGGGGTTGTATGAGGTACTTGTTCATAGTCGGTGTATTATCTACAGGAGATGGCAGTTGGCACATCTCCAGTTTTGATAATCAGTACCACAGAAGCTACACAACTCCACCAACTCCAAACTGCAAATTCAGGAGGAATCAGTAGTAAAACCTTTATTTATAAACTGTTAATAGGAATCTGTGTCATTGGTGTCTCTTTACATTGACTGTATCATGAGGACTGTCCAACAGGGCTCCAACTAACGATTATTTCATTGCCCCAAGCCCAGAATAGTTGCCTTTCCATTGACCGTCAAATTGTGCAAATATAACTTGTGCACAAAAATGGACTTAATGGTAAAACAACAATTTTGCCAAAAGTCTTGTTTTTCAATTAAAAGTTTTTGCACTGGGAGGAGGTGGTTTTTCGGGCGTAACGCAAATGGTATATCATGCAAAACTGCAATGGAAAGACCTTTTTCCACAACTAGAGTCGTGAATTAAAAAAAATGGATGTTGATGGATGTTACAAGTGAAGAAGAAGAGTTTTAAAAGAAATATTGTGCGGTATGTGTGGACACACCAGGAAACCCAATCATTTTTTAATTTAGTAGGAGATAGAGGGGTAATATAGAATAATAATGAATAGATCTGTAAATCAACACCATATTTATGTTTGTCACCATGTTTATGGAATGACTTCTCATGTCATCTCACGATAATAAATAAACAAATCATTGCATTTGTGATTTAATGGAAAACAGACAATATGCACTTCTGTTTTTTTGACATTTAGTAAATACTAATAAAGTTTTGCGCAGATGTCCAATGGAAAAGCGACTAGTGATGTCCTCGAATATCTGGTTTGTTCAACAACACAATGACATTCAGTTAACTTTCATAGAGGAATAAAGAATATATTCATATCCAAGAAGCTTGAAGCCTAATATTTTGGCTTTTTTGTTAAAATAATTACCCAAACTGGTTAATCATTTGTCAAAACAGTTGGTGATTGATTTAACAGTCAACAATTATTTGGTTAATCAAATAATGATTGCAGCTTTCATGGCCAAGGTCTATTTGTGGACATGTCGCTGTGGTGTTTGTATGCAAATTGTTTTATCATCTGGAGTTGCTGACAGAGGTTAACAGCTGCCACAGCTATAACTGGTACTGCTATTGATACAGACATCTCACAAGTTTTCAGTGTTTTTCTTTTCCGTTTCTTTTCCATTTGACAACCCTTTGTAACAGCTAAGTGAAGGTGTTACTTCACCCTCATGAAATTACCAGACTCCTTTGACATAAACATTTATCCTCACTTAAGACAGGATTTCATCAACTGTTGCCTCAGTTGTTTAGTCTGTGTTGCTGTGTGAATTTGTTATTTTAATCCTTTAACCCCAGACATGATTCCAGGTAAAGGTGCTGCTGTGAATATGCATCTGTTTCAGTGTCATTAAAGCTGCTGTGAATATGTGCTTGAGTTCCTTTTCTTCAGGGGTTTTGCTTTACTTGTTTTATTCTTAAGTTTGACAGGTTTTTACTAAATAAGGCCCTCAGAATGTACATCAATAAGAGCTTTAGGATGTTGAACATGAACTGTGAACTGGAACACACTGAACAACAAGGATTTGAATTTGGGCCCAGTAGTTTTTGTTCTGGGCTCTTTTTTTATTAACTCAATCCAGCTACCTTTTGAAACCTGGTTGTACTCCAAAAAGCAATTACATGCCCAAAACTCAGCGAAAACACTGTTAAAAAAAAAAAAAAAAGGAAAATCACTACAACACTGCAAACAACAGTAAAAACAAAAAACCACAAGGAAAACGATGTAAAAAAAAAAAAAAGCACAAATCGTCTATCTATATACCGAGTCGGTCTCACTGTTCTGTGTTTTACCCCCCGACACACACACATTTCACAGGGGGGTGCACTGAGCATGCGCAGATGTCTATGGAAAGAACTAGGTCTATTCTATCAGCACATTTTGAAATTTTTCCTATTGAGCAAACGGTTGAATTTTTAGGAATATCTAAAATAAATCAAAGTCAGACACGTCAGGGCTTAAAGGGTTAAAGTAAAAGTAAAACTCCCAAGCTGTCAGAACGGCCTATCTGCTTCTCCAAACTGACAATTTGTGAACTACAAACTGCACTCTCAACACAGAAAGATGCAATGTCAGTGTAAGTATGCTGAAAAAGGCTTTTGTGTTCTCCTTCTGTAATTCACTTGAAGTGGCTGCCTGAGGCCACAATTACAGAACCCCTCTGATTATACTGTCAGATCAGTCTAATACGGAGCTAAAACATGACTGGACCGCATTCAGTTCATTTTGTTCAGTCATGTTCCAGTCCAGTGATGTTCAGGACGGTGATGGAATGTTGCAGCAGCTGGTTTGTTTATGTTTTCACCTTAAAATTGAAAAGAACAAAAAAAAAAAGTGAAAGAATGTGTTGGATAGGTTGTGTTCACAAAACGACATGTAGGAACCTCACTGAAGGTCATGAAGAAACAGCTTTAAGTGATAAAAGCCATCAGATGCTATTGCAGATTAGAGAAGAGGGAAAGCTTTCATGAATTCTCCTCAAGGATCGGAATCCAGGATAACATGTCTCATCCCGTCTTGAACAAAGTCAGATGCCAATATCTGTTTCACTATTGGCCCATTTCCATCTCACTGAAGACTCACATGCACCCTGTTCTATCCATTGCCCATCCTGCGATTTTCTTTTTGAGTTACCGCAGACAGATTTTATTATCGAGCTCCACAGACTCGAACCGTGACTGCTCAGACGTCGGCCTCTGACTGATGATACTGTGGGAAACACTGTACTTAGAGAAACTGGGCCATCTGACCCAACTGGTACAAACTGCTGTACCTCAGCCAAAAAACACATTTAAAAGGCACTTAAGTAGGCAAATCAGATGTCCATTTATTATTTATTGAAACCAAAATAATATTTGTGGTAGCAGTAAGCCTTATGTCTATAAAAATCATCATGCCCTCTCCAAGCTAATGTATGAAAACAGCAGTGTTTCCACTATTACTGTATATTGATGGCCCTTTTTTCCCAAGTATATTTTCCTATATTTTTAATTGCAGTTGTAAATATTCTTTGAAATCTGGAGGTTGCCACTTGTTAAGCCCCTTGAAAGTTTTTAGTAACTATCCATCACAATTTTTAACTCACACGTAGTTATGTGTATTTTTTTCTATGTGAAAATTAAATAAATAAAATAAGTTAAGTTTGAGGACAAATAATGAAGAAAAAAAACCATTGAAACATGTTTGTTTTAGATGATGATAATACAAAACAAAATGAACCTGAAAATATGGGGGGCATGCACTGAATACAACATTTTCAGCTCATGACAATAGATCTACCAATATTTGAGATGACATTTTGACCGATAGCCGATGCTGATACGATGTCACTTTCTGTTTCCTCATTTAATTTTTGTGGTTAATTATCCAATCTTGGAAAAAAAAACATCAGTATAAATATTCAGATAGTTACTATATTTCAGTCTTTCATTACCTCTGAATGAAAACAAACAAACAAAAAAAAAAGCAAATTTATGAAAAAAACTTTACTATAACACAACAGATTTGCCACTGTTATCAGTAAATATCAGCCAATATTGATGTAGCTGATATGTAAATTATGCCTTATAATAACAGTTTTATTACTTAGCCCATCATGCAACTACTGAAACAGTAGTTTTCAGGTTTCAGCCACAGTAAAGCTCTATATTCTAATCAGAACTCTTCCTCCATCCCTCGTTCTCACGGCTGCTGAATAGACAGATCACATCCTTTTGAAGTAAAAGTATTACAGAGTGTGAAAATCAGTGTGTTAGTTGTTACTGTAAAAAATGCAGCTTTTATGTGTGTAAAATGACACTGGTCCACAAGCAAAATGCTTCCAGAATAAGAGTAGTCAAGCTTGAGCAAATTTTGATCATTCATAAGGAAAAATGAAGCAAATAGTGAAAGTTTTCTATAGTTTTCATGATACAGTATTGGATCAAAATGTGAAATTGTATGACTTAATCAGAGGATCGGTTTTACACAAAAGGAATGTTAATATCTGAGCTCAAACACTGTCTGCACATTATAATACATTCACTTTTCAGATCCATTTGAGTGTTAGTCTTTTGTCATTTGTTTCACAAATCATATTATCAAAGTATGTGAGATTTACCACATTTTATTTCTGAAACAGATCATTTCCAAAAATATTGTAGAGAAAAGACAGAAACCACTCACCAGCCATGAGAGACAGGGACACAGGTTTCTGTCTTAATGTACTGCTGTGTCAAATTCAGTTGTGAAAAAAATTATTAGACCATCCAAAGTCATCAAAAGCAATGGTTATTCAATCCAGTCCTAACTCCTGTGTGGATCATGTGACTAAAACAGACAGAACAGAAAACATGGAATGA
>JAPQRP010000029.1:27955304-27982719 GCA_037367295.1 Apogon hyalosoma | reverse complement strand
CGAGTCACACTGAGCTTTAAGAGCAAGATGGATACCTTGAACTGAAAATTTATATATATATATATATATATATATATATATATATGAACTCATGAAATGTCAATAGTTAGGTGGCAGTTTGTTTATTTCCCTGTTTGTCGATCAATAAACAATTACTGGCTTTTGTTGTCTTCCTGGGAATGTGCAGTACAACACGCCGCTCAGCCTTTATTACAAACCATCTGTCTGATCTGATTTTCAGTCAACTAAAGTGAAACCAGTCTGGAAAATGAAACAAATTAAATAACTCAAAGTCAGGGATGTGCTAAGTCCTTCAATGTCTGAGCCAGAATGTTTCAGTACAGGTTTACAGAGTTGACAGTGAGATTTGTATTTAGAGGTGAAAGGAAAAAAACGGCTCACTAAAAATATGTGTGCTGTAGTTTATGAGGTGCTTGCATATTCAGTATACGCCTGTGCCAGATTCAGACATCTGTAAGATATGTGGAAACTAATGTCTTCTTTACTTGAAGGTGAACTTCAAGTGCAGTCGCACATCATAAAACATTACAAAAAAAATGAACATCTACAAAAACACTTCTCTGTAAAGCATAAAAATCACTAAGTTACAAACCAAAATGTTTCCCAGGTTTGGACATTAAGTAAAAAATGACTTAAACAGCAATAAATCACATGTAATATTACATTTAAAAGGGTGTCTATCAAGTTAAAAGTATCCCCCTGACCATTTTCTGTGCCGCTCTGTGGTTTGGACCTGCTGGCGACCCATTTATGACAGTTCTGCACATCTGAAAGCTGCCAAACATCCCCCTCCCCAACATATGGCACCCCACTGACACGCTCAACAAATCAGGTTTTTGTGCTGTTAATGGTAATTGTCTGACAGATGAGCATATGGTGAAACAAAATAAATGTTATTAGTCCACACTGCGGCTTTCACTAAATCCTCGTTCATTCTTTCTGGACAAATAAGTCACGCAGATTCATCAGAATGCTGACGTAAACCAGGCAGGGTGTCAATCTGTGCTGTCAACTCTGACGGATATTACAGCCAGGCCGTGCTCACTGACAGTGGCAGGAAATGAAAATGAACATATTCTTACTTAAGCTTCGTGGCCATATGCCAGAGCTCTAATGACAGACTGCCAAAGCTGTGGTGGCCCGTGTGGTTTCTCCCAGACCTCAGAGCAGTTTGTAAACTCCACGACAAGACAAACATGGGCACAAAGTGGGCGTAAAGAGCGAAATGCATGGTTAATCTGTGAAGTTTTAGTGGACGAAGGGATTTCCAGTTCAACATTACAGCAATCGCACCAGCTGGAAACTACAAAGGTAGAAGAAGACATTTATCCTGGACCAGAAGCTCCAGAAACAAGGCCAGACCTACTTATATTATGTAGATTAGTCAGCATTCAATACTCCCAAAAAAAAAATACTCACAAGACAATTACATCCATATTATGATCCGGATTTTGGACTGTCCTCATTTTTTTTTTTTTTAATTCCTTGTTTAATAAACCTGGGATGTGGAGGGTAAATAGCTCACAGAGTTTTCCTTAGCTTTGTGGTTATGGTATTTGGAAGTCCTCCCCAAGAAAATCTGATGTTATTTGTCTACAAACTAGAGCTTGGCAATAGAGCAAAAAACTAAATCTACAGGGTTTTTTTTAGTTATGGAAGATTCACTTGTTTTCTGGCTAGTTGAACTGATAAAATTCCCTTTCTTTACTGATAACACATGCACAACACAGTCATAATAATGAAAAAAACAAGAATCGAAACACTTGCATTTAGACTTTTTGTTGAGCAGGAATGTCCTAAGGATTTTACAATTTAGTTATTTTTCACAATTTCCATTTAGCTAAACCTCCAATAATATATAATTTGATATATTGCATGGCCATTTTTCTTATGTATGTGGACACTTTAGGGGCATACAGGGGGGTTTAGGGTTGTCACAAGAAAACATCACATTTTTCATTTAAAAAAATTGTCATTTTGAGCTATTAGTGCTGCCATTACTCTCTCATTACGACACCTAAAATCTTTAAAAAGAAAACCAACTACAGAAGCTACTGACGACCAACTAAAACTACAAGATCTGGGGGGAAAGTAATTTCACACTGAATTTACTTTAATTTAACTTGTTTGGAGCCCAAAATGGTTTGGGTGCTGCACAAGAGTCTTATAATGGTCTGGAAAACCCTGCCGTATTAGGGTTTCCTGTCTTTCAGTGCTAATAGAGAAAAAAAGCAAGATCCCCCACATCTTGGATGTATTTCCAGAGCATTATATACAGATATTACTGCATTACTAAGGTTTTTACGCCAGGTTAAAGCAGTGCAACATGGCAGTATATATCATACAGCAACAGACTTAAATGTTCTATGTAATGCCCTGCAAATTACACTCATTAAATCCATATTTTTTACTGTATGTATAATGCTTTTGTTCTTCTACATAGCACAGATACAAGCAGGAAATGTGCATGAAGGCAACAGAAATAAACATGAAGGAGAGTGAATGTGACACAGAACAGACAGAAGTACAAGGCTGAGCTTCCAAGACAAAACAAAACAAGGACCTCGGATCTGGTCTGAAAAGTCAAACACAAACCACCAAACCTGACTTTGTAAATCATGCAGATCAGTCTCCACAACTCCTCCTCCTTATGAAGAGTGCTATTGTGAACAGGAAACCTGACTTTCTAACCGACAGAATAAGGCATAGAGGTCTACAACATAATTATGGCACTAGACAGGTTACCATGGGTCACCTGGAACTTCCCAAACCAAAAACAACAACCGATTGAAAAATTCTATCTTTTCCAGGGCCTCCAGTCTATGGAGTACGCGACCTTCATACATCAAACACTAAAAGCTTACATTCATTTACAAAAAACACTTAAACAGGAACTACTCAAGGAAATGCAGTTATGGAAATGATTGTTTTGACTCTTGCAATCCAGGCTGCTGTAAAGATAAAAGTTTAAATGATTCAAGGTTTATGTATTGAGATGAAATTTTCAGCTTGCTGATGATAAAAATTAATTGTAAACTCATTTTTATTTATGTAGTTATGTATTTTGTAACTATATTTGTATTTTAACGGACCCCTGGAAGAGTTGCAACCACTATGGAGGAAGCTAATGGGAATCCACATAAACAATAAACAAATAACCTGTTAAAAAAATCACGTTTCGTTTTGATATTTTGTAGTATATTTTACATTATGTCGTATGCTTAGGCTCCATGTGGTCACTTTATTTATTCAATGAATCGAGAGAAAATGTGTTTTATGTGACATGTGGAGAGAGATTTGGGTCATAATTATTCCTTCACACAGTGAGTTTATTTTGGCAGGAGCTCTGAATCAGATGGTGCTGTAAACTTCCTGTAGAGCCACACCAGCAGCATGCATCCCCAAAGAACGGACCTCCTTTACTTCTACGCATTTTTGCTTCATTCTCTAAGTAATTCCATTAGTCTCTTTGCCAATGCATAACGACTGCTTATTGCTGTGTGTAAATATCGGCTTTACCACAGATCATTACACAATACATTGCATGTTAAGGGTGTTTAGAAGATCCTGAAAGAGCCCAGCCACCACGGATAGTCTCTCTTTCCCCTTTTGCCACCAGGTTGGCATTTTTACAGTCTGAGTACAAAAGCTGAGTTGGAAAAAACGTTTTTACCCCTAACGCTGAGCCTTAGCAGGAGAACAACAAGGAAAAACACTGTACATGAACCTTATCCCCATCTACAATACTAGAAATTATTTGTACATGCACCTATTTTTCTTTTAAATATGCATTTATATTTATTTATATACTTTTTTAAAATCTTGTGTGGTGTTTGTCTTTTTTTCTATTTTTCTAAATAAGGCACTCAGAATATCCATCAATTATCTGTGTTTAATATGAACTGTGGACTGTAACACACTGAAAAAACTATTTGAATTTGGGCCCAGTAGTTTTTATTTCGGGGCTCTTTTTTCCTAAATCAGTCCCGCTGCTTTTTGGCACCTGGTTAAACTCCAAAAAGCAGTTATGGAAACTAGCAATAGCTATAATCTTTATGTGAATCAGCTTGTGTGTAACAGGTATAAGTTATACTATGTAATTTGCTTTGTCCCTATCAAACTTTATACATATTTTACTATTGGCTGCAGGTACAGGTACTAAAACCCATTTCACTGTGCACTGTACTATGTATAACTGTGCATGTGATAAATAAACATGTCTTATATTAATTATCTCATTGTCTTATCTTATGTAACACTCAGCAGTTTGGAGCCTCAACCATCTGAGCCAATTATAAAAATAAATAAATAAATAAATTAAAAAATAATTAATTAAAAAACAAAACAAAACAAGGATCACATTCATTTGTCTGCCTCGGCTGCTCAAACACAACAAAAACATGTAATTATAAGCCATAATGTGAAATAAAACAGCCTCTAAATAGGGTTTTAGCAGGGTATGAATGGATTACCGTGGATTGTGTGCTCCATAAATGGGGTAACAGTGGAATTACGTGGGTTTAATCAGCCTGTTATTAAATAGCCAGCGCTATGTAGGTAACATACAAATAAGAGGCGCGCGCTGCTAGCATCCAGCCTGCGCACAGAAGAGAAGAGACGGACGGCGGAGGTTTACACCGCCGTCACACACCTTCAAATAAACCGCTTTAATCTAGTGTGTCTTTCCCTCAAAACGGCGTTTGAGGCCAGCGTGAGCACTGCAGCTAAACCCACAAACCGGCTCCTGGTTAGCTAAACCTCCGCGGACATCCGCCACCGCCGCCTCGTCTCACAAAAAAGACCCCGGAGGAGAGCGGCGGAGGGCGGGGAGGCTGCGGACCCACGAACACCCCCCCACCCCCGGAAAACACTCACCATCTGCGCTTCTTCTGTGACACGCTGCTCGGTAACGCAGAGTCGGTTGGGTCAGTGGCCGGAGGTGGATATTCGCTTTCTCATCCGCGTTCACAGGCAGGCTTTTGTGGCGTACGCTGGCCCCGGTGCCGGTGAGTCCGTGTCCTCCGCCTCTGCTCCTCGGCTCAGTTTTCAACGGCCCGTTTTTTTTTCATCACCGCGAGGTCTCACGCGATTGGCTGACGGCTGCTCCTGGTGCGTTCACTGGTTATCGGACAACCTCCTTTTTTTTACGCTACAGCCCCGAGGAGATTATTACAAGTCTGAACTGTCATTTAATTATTTTATTGATGTATTTCCATTCATAAAATCACTGAACCCAAATATTTAATTGAGGATGAGATATTACTCTTTACATATAATTAATTCTGTGCTCCAATTTTACAGATCAACCACATTCTTATTTGCATAATGATTCCAGCTCAGTTACCCTGTTATTATGTGTAATTAACAAATGAAACTTAGGATTTTAGTCTGTATCATTGGTCTAGATCAGGGGTGTCGAACTCATTCTAGTTCAGAGGCCACCTGCAGACCAATGTGGTCTTAAGTGGGCCAGACCAGTAAAAAAACGACATGTCAAGCTTTTCCTCTTTATTCTAGTGCAAAAAAGTAAAAGTAGGTTAGGAAAATGTTTACAACTACAAACTGTCCTTTAAAAATGTGAATAACATGAGAAACCTGAAATTTCTTGAGAAAAATAAGTGCAATTTTAACAACATTTTGCCTCAGTTTACCATTTTCACATGTGCATTAGAACATACGGATCACAGTGGATCTAAAACTACACAAAACATTTAATAACAGGCAGAATATTGGTCCAATTGCACTTACATGATGTAAGTGACAGATGTAAGTGACATCTCTTAAGACATTTCAGGTTGTTCATATTTGTTCAGGTTGTACACATTTGTGTAAAAGTATAGTTTGTAAATGTATTTCTTGGTAGTTCTTCTCATAAAATGTTTGTAAATGTAAACATTATGGGATTTTACACTAAAACAAAGATGAAAATGTGGAGTTGTCATTATTTATAGGTTATTATGAGAGTATTTTACTGATCCGACCCACTTGAGACTGAAATGTTCTGTATGTGGAACCTGAACTAAAATGATTTTAACATCCTTCATTGTTAATATTTTCAGTGTAAATCCTGGTTGGGCCAGAGTGGACCCATTGGAGGGCTGGTTTTGGCCCATAGGCCGTATATTTGACACCCCTGGTCTATATGGATCAGTGACAGGAAACAAAAACATGCATATGATTACAACATTTCACTATGATCATTATATTAAACTGTTATCATACTGTAAAATGTTTGTCCTACTTTTGCGGTAAATTGTGAGCAGATCAACTATATTCCTAATGTGCTATTATGTGTCGAAAACAAAGATTTTAGTCACTTTCTGTCCTAGGTTTAAGTGATGTTAATGATGTGCAACTTAAAATCGTGCACTTCAATTGAACATTTCACTTCTATCATTAGAATAAGCTTTTATCTAGCTATTAAACTATAATCTGTGTACTTTACAAGTGAAACTGAAGATTTTAGTTGTTTTGTCATAGGTTTAGGTGATATGTGAATATGTCCCTAAAATTGTGCATTTGAATGTAACATCCCACTATTATCATTCCAATAAACTTTTATCTTTCTATTGAACTATTATAAACCCATAACTCTTTAGTCCCACTTTTGCATTTACTGTGAAAGTGGGACTGAATTACACATAATGACTTTACCGGTCAATACTGTATGTGTAGTCTACAAGTTTCTGCAGGATCTAGGTGATGCAAGGAACCAAAGTTATCTGATTTAAAAAAAAAAAAAAAAAGTTAATTTTAATGAATTAAATTTTAAACCTTGATTAACCCAATCTAAAACTATAACAGTTGTTATTGTTTTATATCCTGGAACTGTTAGACAAGAAACACATGAATCCAACACGTCCCAATACTTTTGCCCATACAGTGTATGACTTAGGCAATTATGATGAAGACAAGGATATGCAAAACTGACAAACTTAAACATTTTTTTTTTTACTCACTAAGACTCATGAAAAACAACAGGTTACTTCTGATTCCATTATTTCCTGAATATCAGATGGATTGTGAATGAACTGTTCACTGCCCTCTGGTGGCCACAGGAAAAACTGCAACACTTATTATTTTATCCTTGTTCTTAAAATCAGCAGAATTAAACAAATTAAACAATGTTGACTCAGTGAAAATGCACTTTGACAAAAACATAAGTTATGACCATGTGACAGAGCATTGAGGAAACGGGTAGAAACAGATTCCAAAGGAGTCTTTTTAATCAAAACTTCACATTTTCATTGTGTTAACAGACACTCGAAATTCCTTTCTTACAAACATATCCATTTTCTTGAAAAATAGTTCAAAAGCATAGACACAACTAAATGCCAAGGAAAGGCACTTTACTAAAACTTGAATACGAGACACAAAAGAGCTATACTGTATATACGGACATGATATTGAATGTAATAATCACAGGGCGCCTTCGAGATGAGCCGGCATTTAACAGTATTGAACTTCGTAGATCAACTAAATGCAAACACACAAACACTTGGCAAAGATCCATTAGGAAAAATACAGCATCAGGTCTGCAAGCACGAAAGCATGTTAGGAGCTCGGTGAGGAAACAAGACAACAACCAACACATCGTAATGATTTACCGACAGCAGGGTTGGCTCCAGCTCTACTGCGTCAACCTACGGACGTATATTAACGAGGGTCTGGATGGCGTATGTACAGTGGCTGCTCTGCGCTGCTTCTGTCACTAACTCTGTTCAGTTCTGACCAAAACAAACCCCACTATGGTGCCAGGACACTTTCCACTTATCCAGAGTCCATGTGTTCACCCTGTGCTTGCGTCTGATATGCTCTGCTATCTGCCTACACAGACCAGCTCATGGTGGAGCAGGTGTTTATCATGTTACTCTACCGACGGGGGGTTTTCCTTAGTTGTCCCACCTGCTCTTTCTACGCTTCGGCGGTTCGGGGACGGCGAAGCTATCGTCTCCCCTGTCGTCCCTTTCGCTCCTCCGATCGTCTCTGTCCCTCCTGTCTCCGTTGCGACTGTCACCATGGCGACTGCTGCTGCTGCTGTGACGATCGCGGTCGCCGTGGCGGTCTCGATCACGGTCTCCATGGCGATCTCTGTCTCCGTAGCGGTCGTCGCCGCCGCCGTGCCGGTCGCTCCTGTCGCTGTGGCGGTGGTGTCCGTCTCCGTGGCGTCCCCGGTCTTCTCCGTGTCTGTCCCTGGGGCTGTCTCTGGGCGTAGCCGGGTACTGGATGAGTGGCGAACTGGTCTGACTGGTCGCCACGGAGCTCAGGGATCCGGCGCTGGTGAAGCCGCTCAACATAGACGCGGCAGCGTGGGCGCGTTCGGAACCGTTGGCGGATTCGGTCGGCACGGAGCTCAGACTGCCAGCGCTGGTCCAGCCCGATGAGCTGCTGGACTTGGCGCTGAGCTTCGGAGGACCGCTGGATGCAGCCACAAAGTGACTTTTATACTGAGCCTGGACAGAAATATGGTACAAAGGTAAGAGCGACGTCTGAGGAACTTTAAAGACACAACATGTACCG
This sequence comes from Apogon hyalosoma, assembly GCA_037367295.1. NCBI lineage: Eukaryota > Metazoa > Chordata > Actinopteri > Kurtiformes > Apogonidae > Apogon > Apogon hyalosoma. Next base: position 27,974,178 of record JAPQRP010000029.1, on the reverse strand, counting down.
TGAACAAACGCACGTGCACCAGTCCTTCTCAATCACCTACAGCCATGATTAACATCCTGTACACCAATTCCTGTACAAATGGCTCGAGTTTATATTTGTGGAATTTATGCCTTCTCTTAAGAGCTTCAATGCCTTGTTTTTGCTCGAGGTAATCACGTCACATAAACCCCCTAAAATCAGGGGAAAACCTTAATATTGAGCATCTAACAATCCTCGACACTGCAGGGTGGTAACGCAGCGTAATGTGGGAAGATTTCTGACAAACAGATGTGATTGTAAAAATGGTCACAGTACAGTGGTACCTTGACTTGCGAGTTTAATTCATTCCGGGGCCGAGCTCGTAACTCCATCTGCTCGTATATCAAATCAGTTTTTCCCATTGAAATTAACTGAAATGCCATTAATCCGTTCCAGCCTCGTAAGTTGAAATACGTCGAAATAACATCAAGTATATCCAACGTTTATCTCTAACCTATGAGTAACTTATGTCGAACTTATCGCCGACATATTTTGGCGTATGTAGATGTATTTAATGTTTCAGCACCTTCCCTCTGGACAGCGACTGGACTTTGTTGTGCAGCAGTAGATAATACCTGTAATACCTAATATCACCTTAATCTTCAAATTTAGAATTACATTTAAAAAAAAACAACTAATGAACTAAAATAAAATAACTTTAAATTAAATACTCATTACTAATTTTCCAAAGCCACTGGAAGCTGTAGCAGAGGGATGAAAGAGCCTCATGTGTCTCCAGAGCCCAGTAGGATATATAAAAATGAGGTTGACAGGAACCCCTCAGTACTCCTCAAGACACCGTGGTGGGTAGAGACATGGAGGATCCACCACCAGAATACCTATTAGTCCTCCAACATTTGTCTTTTTAGTGGCTACAACAACTAGCAGTGGTGTATCTGAAGTTTGCTCGTAACTTGGATTTTGATTCACAACTCAAAGAAAAAAAAGTGACTGAGTGATGACTCATAACTCAGAAAACTCGTAAGTTGGTGCACTCGTGTGTCATGGTACCGCTGAATAGTTAATACATAAGTTGAATATTTAGGCTATGAGTTGAAGTAAATACCAAGCATATCTAGCAACAACGTAATTATATGAAGAACTGAAATGTATAGCTTTTTAGAACACCCCCATTTAGACAGTTTTAAGGCTTATAATCACCAATTCTCATTCTTATTTTTTCATTTTCAAAGGGTCTCATAAACTGGTAAAACTTAACAATCAGAGCAAAAAACATAAACACGACTGTAGATGGAAATTAGCCTTGGCTATAATCATGCGTATTAGCACATATTGTGTTTATTAAATTGCACTATCCTTAAACTTCAAACTGGAATGACAAACACAGCTTTGATGCCTACTGTCTTATTCTGCTGTCCATTCGAATTTCCCCCTTAGGGATCAACAAAGCATATCTTATCTGTCAAAAGGGCCTGAAGTGCACCTTTGTTTTTTACAGAAATGATCGTGTCCAGTTTGTTTAATACTGATCCCACATCAGCAGCACTGCGTTGGTTGTTTAGGTAAAAGCGCTTAAGTAATTCTCTGTCGGCCATCGTATTAAACCTGCACTGTGTAAAACAAACAGCTGTGACTGGATCAGTTTGATCTTTACCAGGTTGAAATCTGCTTGAACGGGATCAAGGCCAGAGCAAATGAAATGTGAGCTCTTAGATTCACCCTGTTCCCAGGCTACGGTATGATGTTGTGCTTATTGACTTTAGTAATTGTCTTTTTCATGCCATTACGCCAACGGTAGAGCACAGACTGAGTAATGCTTCAGTGGGTGTAGAAACACAGTCATTGTACTGGTGAAGGTCCAGTCATGCTCTATGTTAAAGATGCATATGTATACATATGCGTTCAGTCCATCCTCTGCGTCTGTATTTCTGTCCGTCCTTTTGGAGACTGTGGATGTGAACCCAAATGGAGAATACCTTGCAGTACCACCAGGAACCAAAGGGGGCAGTATTAAGCTTTGAAAAGAATAATTTTCAGAAATGGCGGAACTTTTCAAAGACAGACTACGTGACTTTACGACAAACTACCGACATATTTGCGACAACTACCCTTCACAATATCAACATTAGTAAAACCTCCTGTTGTCACCATGTTTGTTATTATTATTGAATTTCTTTTTCTTAAAAAACTTGACTCTTCTTCGTGGTATTTGGCCAATTCATTAATTCAAAGCAGTGCCCTCTGGTGGATTGATGGACAAACGCTCATTCCAACACAACGGACACATCTGAGCATGAAGGCAATGACACTCGACACTGTTTGAAACAAACCTATTTATGTACGTTAAGTGAACATGAATGGGCCTTTTCCTGAAAAATACCTTTTTATGATTGAAATTTACACATTTCTTAGTTTTGCTTCCATAAGATATGTTATATGATGCTAAATAATGTATTATAATGTCAATTATATTATACAATGTGAGCATGATTGTTTTATAATGTTGCTATAACATTGTAGTATGTATTAATATATAATGTATTATTATACTACGTATATGATGTATATTTTACTAAATTATTATAAATAATGTATAATGATTACAATGTATATCATGTATATAGGCTTGGATTGAATTTATTTTTGATATGTGTAATATTTGGACTTATTTTGTGGATCATGGGACTTTGTGGTCAGTAGAAAAATATGTGGCAAGGGGGCGGGACTACATAAGCTGCACTTCATCCCACGCTTTTTCAAATGTTTTTTTTTTTTTTCTTTAATTTTTCTTTGTTGTTTTTGGTTTTAAATTCAAAATAAAAAATAAACAAACATAATGTCGATGTTTTCACATCTGGGAATTCTAGTTGAACATTCTGCACTGTATTTTTGACTCATTAAGGCAGAAAAGAATTAAGTTTCAACAATGTCAATAAAAGAAACAGACCATTCTAACAGTATAAAAGTCAGTCCTCCATAAACTGGAGGCGTTTGAACTGTAGTCAGTGTTGTGTCTCAGACGTACCTGGAAGGCCTGCTTCATTGCAGACATTCGGTCTCCCATGGCCCCTGTGGTGGGTTTAGTGTATCCTTCAAAACTACTGGACGACAACAGGCTACTACTGCTGCTGCGGTCCTGCAAAGACGACAGACACAAACATCACATCTGTCTTTACTGTCTAAAACATACAGGGCGTCCACAAAGTCTCTTTACAATTAAACAAAAAAAAACTACAAAAGCAATTGATCAGATATGTTAATCAGATTTGTTCTATGTCAGGGGTGTCAAACACGCCCATAAAAGTAACATTAAATTATGAAAGTATTTACATTAATTACATATCCTTGAACAATAAAATGTGAATAACCTGAAATGTTTAAAGAAAAAGTGCAATTTCAACAATATTCTGCCTGTTACTAAATGTTTTATGCATCTGTAAATCTACTGTAAGTTGTGTTAATAATAATAAAAACAAACAGACATAACATTGTTGAAATTGCACTTATTTTTCTTGAGAAATATCCGGTTGTACACAGTTGATCAGGGTCTTAAGTGATTTATCACCATTTATTCTAATATTATCCTGCTTGTTTTGTGTTTTTTTCTGTGTACATTGTGTATTTTCCAACATTTAATTCACTTATGATGTAGGTGTTCATAAAAGATCAGATTAAAGTTGTGGGTTATTATATTAGAAACAGAAAAAACTGAAGGGAATGTGACTTTCAGTAAAGATATCGAGAACTGAATGTAAAATCAAGAGTGTCCATCCACTGTCCATGGGTTTTACGGGTGAATCAATGTTGTAGAAGATGACAAGTGTTTCCACGGTAACTACGGAGCCTCTGAACGTCCAAATGGGTCATATCTGATGACCATGAACAGATGAAGAACTGTATTTACACCAATTATTGACATGTATTGATAGGATTAGTGGATCAACAGGGATTAAAGTTACATCAGTAGATGGTTTTGGTTACCAGTGGCTGTTTGGGTCTTTATGGGTTAATCTGCTTGTAAATGTTATTTTTTGCTAACTATTTATTGTCAGATGTGTCTATTCTATGTGTTTTAACTGTAATCTTGTAACTGTGTGTTGTATTTGCTGGTGCCTATCTTGACCAGGACTCCCTTGTAAAAGAAGTTCTTGATCTTAATTGGATTTTTCTTGGTTAAAATAAAAAAAAAAACTTACAGAACTCTCAGCTCCTAAACCTGGCCTTTCTCTGTAACCAAGACCACCGCCACCAATATTCAGCTTCTTCCCTTTACCGCCCTTAAACCTGGATTTCCTGAACCACGGATTCTGGAAACAAATATCAGCAGAGTGAGTTAAAAATATTCATGATTAGGCCAAGTTTACTGCTCTGTTGGCTGGCTTTCCTTTTCTCACCTGCATAGCTAAATCCATCAGCTCTTTGGACACGGACTGATTGGCTCCCTCCAGATTTCGTACAAGGTCGCCGGCGAACGACGCATCTTTGTTGGTGAGGAGGGTGTAAGCCACGCCCTTCTCTCCAGCACGACCCGTTCGACCGATTCTGTGCGTGTGCGTGTCGATGTCACGCGCCACATCGTAGTTGACCACCGTGCGGATGGATGGGATGTCCAGACCGCGAGCTGAGGACGACAGGGACAAAGTAGATATAAACAAATAAATATCTAGCAAATATAGAATCTGTGATTGTCCATCCAATAATAATACATCATGACATTTTATGGCACCTAAGCCACTATACAGTATAAGTGGAAAAAAAAACGCACACACACACACACAGCTGGTAATGGTTTATTTCCATTATAAAATAACCCCTGTGTTCCTTTTCTTCAGTGGTTTTGTTTTACTGTGTGTTTTAGGGTCAAAACAGGTGGAAGAACAGAAAAAGACAAAAAGGGGAAGTGTAGTTTGACAGGTTTTTAGTAAATAAGGCACTAGAATGTACATCAATAAGAGATTTAGGATGTTGAACATCAACTGTGAACTTTAACACACTGAACAACAAGGACTTGAATTTGGGCGCAGGAGTTTTAGTTTTGGACTCTTTTTTTCTAAATCAGTCCAGCTGCTTTTTGACACCTGGTTGGACTCCAAAAAGTAGTTACAAAATGAACAAAAACAGCCAAACTGATCAATAAAATGAACAAAAGCAAATAATAAACCAACAAAATAATAGGTGACATGAACAAAATTAGCCACAAACTGAACAAAATTGAAAATAAAAGGAATAAAATAAAAAATGTAGAAAAATAAACTAAATAAGCAGCTAAATAAACAAAAAAAATAATGAAATGTTTACAAAATAATAAATAAAAGAAAATCACACTGCAAAAAACAGTAAAAAGAAAAAAAACGACAAAGAAAATGGTGTAAAAAAAAAAGAAGTCCAACCGTCTATTTTTATAATGAGTCGGTCTCACTCAATGTTCTGCTGCCACCCCCCACCCCCCCATTTCACAGGTTTGTTTATATTTGCTCTATTTTTATTTTTGTGGGACTGGTGTTTTGTTAGCACAATGACAATAAATTCTATTCTATTCTATTCTATTCTATTCTATTCTATTCTATTCTATTCTATTCTATTCCCCTTTGTTGCTCTGTGGTGAATGAAACCATAAAAACAGGACATATGAATCACGTCTTTGACTCACCGGCTACATCAGTGGCCACCAGAACGGGCAGATTCTTCTTCTTGAAGTCACTGATGACCTTGTTCCTCTCGCTCTGGTCCATGTCGCCGTGCAGGAGGCCCAGGCTGTAGCCCTCTTGGGTCAGGTTCGTTGCCAGCTCTTCACAGTTGGCCTTCTTAGTGACGAAGATGAGGACTGAACCAGTGGAGGTGAACTCAACCAGCCGCCGAGTCAACCAGCCCCATTTATCTGAGCCGCCGTGCAGCATCTCCACCACCTGGGTCACGTCCTCATTGGCCTGTTCACACAAACACACACTTTTAAAAATCTGACATCTACAAACACTTCACTTCTCTTAAAAAAAAAAACCCACTTTCAGTTCTAAACTTCTTTAACACTTTTAAGACTACTGTATCACTGGCGCTACATTTTCCACTTTACAACTTTTAGCAGCAGTTTAGTAAGGTTTTTGTGGTGAATTCTTGTAAATAATAGTGATAGTGCCATTTTGGAGTGTTCTACTAGTGTGTTTGACATGTTTTTGTCAAGTTTAGCTGGTTTGTATAATTTCTTGATAGCTGTATTTTAGCTGTAAATATTATATAAATGTATGTTTTTCATAATAAATATGTCTGATTTTTTGTTTTTGCTATAACATGATTTTTTAAGCATTTATTACACATAATAATGATAATTATTGGCCAGATACTGAAAGTTAAGTTCTTCCTGAAAAAATGTGTAAAATCATTGAGAAAAAAAAAGACATTTTCTGACACTTTTATTGAGCAAAAGAAAAAACAAACAAAACCCCTAGGAAACCTGTTATAATGGTCATCTCAGAAGGTTTAAAAACACAGAAAAGGTGTTTCTGCGAAATTGTGACGCCATGAATCTTATGATTTCCCATATTTTGGGTTTTTGCGAACAAACATCATCAGACATCATCTAAAAGAATAAACAAGCTATTACAGTCATTTATAGATAAAGAATAAAGTGACGTACCTCTCCGATGTCTCCCTGTACAACACGAATAGGATCTACCAGGATGTCTCTGGCCAGCCTCTCTATCTTCTTTCGGAAAGTAGCGCTGAACAGAAGGGCTGTGAAGGACATCACATTAGAAATAGATTTATAATATTCACCATCGCTGCTGCTTGTGACAAAAGATAAAATAAAAAAAACCAAAACAAAACACTTACTCTGTCTGTCTGGCCGGACGTGGCTGGCAATAGATCTAACCTGATATTCTAAAAGGGAAACAGGGATAATTGAATACATCTGAGCTTCTTTGCAGACACATTTCTGGTGCTGTGTGAATAAATCCAACTCACCAAAGCCCATATCGAACATGCGATCCGCTTCATCAAACACCAGGTATGTGACTCTCTGCAGAGACGTGGCCTTCTTTTTAACGTGGTCAATCAGACGACCCTGTTCAACACACACACAAACCTCTTATTTATGGCATTTGGAGGCATTTGTTTCTAGGTTAAAAGACATAAGTGTGTTGTTTCTTCTCACCGGAGTGCACACCACTATCTCAGCTCCCTCCTGAAGAGCCTTGGCCTGTTCCCACATGCTTCCTCCGCCATAAACTGCCACAGAACGCAACGAGTAGGCTTTCCCAAAACGCTTACACTCCGCATGGATCTGAGAGACATTTAAGGGACATTATGAGTCAGTCAGGTTTACAAAAAAAGTACTGTTATTCAACAAAAGCAAAGGAAACGGATGGAAAAAACTGGATTAAAATGACTTGCTAACAAAAATTTCCAGCAATTAGGCTCAATGTCGACTTTGGCCATTAACCCTTTAACCCCTGACGTGTCTGTGGTGAGCGTTCTGAATGTATGATTTCATTAAAATATTCAGAAAATTTAACTGTTTGTGCAATAGGTAAATTTTCTAAACATGCTGATAGAACAGACCTTGTTCTTTCCATAACCATCTGAGCATGCTCAGCAACCCCCCACCTTCTGTGTAATGGGGGGGTAAAACACAGAGCAGTGAGTAAGACCGACTCACTATAAAAATAGATGGTTTTAGCTTTTTTTCATGTTTTTCTGTTTGCAGTGTTATGGTGATTTTCCTTTTTTTTTTTTTTTTACTGTGTTTTTACTGAGTTTTGATTGTGTAACTGCATTTTGGAGTTCAATCAGGTGCCAAAAAGCAAAATAAACAAAATAATTCTACTTTAGTGCATAGAAATAAAAAAGATTTCAAAAAAAACTTGAAAACTTTTACACATACATGAAAACAAAATTCATGGATTATTCACAAATATGTATTTTTTTTCAACTCAAACATAAAAACTTAAAATATCTGTAAAAAACAGTTCACTGTTTCATCATTGTTAATCTGCACTATCCCCATTCAATAAAGATTCTGTTTATTATGTGATTAGATGAGGGGTGTCAAACTCATTTTACTTTAGGGGCCACATTTTTTTCTTTGATTTGGTGCAAAAAATGTAAAATTAAATCATTATTTTTTTACCAAGTTTTGACTGTGTAACTGCTCTTTGGAGTTCAACCAGGTGTAATAAAGCAGCTGGACTGATTTAGAAAAAAAAGAGCCCAAAATAAACATGAATCACAAATATCATCATTATTTTATCTACTTAAATATATGTTATATAAATGTTTCTGATAAAGAATGTGATTGAAAATGATGGACAAGCTTCAAATGTTCTGTTTCTCTAATGTTCACTGGACCGGCAAGAAAAAAGAAAAAATCCCAGCTGAAACTCAGAGACTGAGACTGGCTTAATGTCCTGTAATACGGTACCTGCTGACACAGCTCTCTGGTGGGACATACGATGATGGCGATGGGTCCCTCTCCGGGCTCCAGCTCCTTCTGGTCCATAATGTGAACCAGCATGGGCCAGATAAAAGCTGCAGTTTTACCACTGCCGGTTTTAGCAATACCGATCATGTCACGTCCAGACAGCGCTATGGGCACACCCTGAGTCCAACACAAACACATATTCCTCATGAAATAATTTACAATTTGAGTTTTTTCTTTTATTTTGTAACTCAGATGAGGTGGTTTCATACCTGGCACTGAATCGGTGTTGGCTGAGTGTACTCAGACTTGCGGATCTGGTGCATTAGCTGCTCATCAAAGCCAAAGTGTGCAAAGCTAGTGCAGGGTTTTGGAGGAGCAGCACCGGATACCTGAGAGGGATGAAGAAAGAAAAGACATTAAGGAAAAAGATACGGTGAATACACAGATTAAAGAACCTTTTCCTTGAAGCTACCATGACAAGAAATAATTCTAAAATTGGACAATAATATTATGAATATCCCTGTATGTCAGCATCATGTTCTATCTGTATCAATAACAAGTTGAATGTGTGAGGTTGGTTCTGTTCTATGTTCCAGTCCTGTGGTCTTTTTTTATTTATTTATTTTTTATTGACATTCAGTATCAGACATTCACATGTACATACAGCATACATCTGTTGTCTACTCTAAATGTCAGAATAATATTTTTGTTTTATGTCAGATAACCAGATAAAAGAAAGAAAAAAAATCTATGTACAAGTAGGGAGTGATCTCTTCCGTACAACACAATCAGTGATTTGTGAAAAGGCCTGTAGGGTGTGACATAGTTGACCCAGTGTTCCCAGTATGAAGCTAATTTCTCCAATTTGTGATTAGCAAATGCTGTTATCATCTCCATTTTATAAATGTCCATTGTGATTTCCATCCATCCATTTAAAGTTGAGCTCTTCTGTTAAAGCCAATTCCTCCTGATAGTCTTTTTACAGGCCACCATCAAAATATTCAATAAATGTTTATCTCTTTTCGGCCATTCCTGAGGTATGTGTCCGAAAAACAGTCTTACTCTTAAAGAGTATTTCATTTAAAGAAAGAGTCCTGTGGTCTTGATGCAGGAGTTCAATCTCCCAATAGAAGTGGGTGGTACTTTCACTGGAGGAGAACTCAACTAATTCAAAGTTCATATATGACTTCTATCAGTGATCAATAGGAACTAGATTGATATATGTAACCATTTATTTGTTATAAGCCATCAAAATACGGACCATTTGAAGGAAAGGCACATTTTTATTACTTCAAAAATCCAAATTTCTCAGAAAGGTCCCAAAGGAAAGTACATATAAATTTAAAATTAATCTGACCAGTAGTGAGAGTAGATGTCTGAAGAAATTGCAAATGAAGATGCCGCTGCTGGACACAGCACCTTCACAATAACTCACGGCCGTTGAGATAAAAAGTCCGTAAATTAACCCATAAAAACACAAACATCCACCATCGTCCAAAACCATCTACTGGTGTAAACTGTTTAATACCTGTTGATCCACTAATCCTATTAATACATGTAAATAATTGGTGTAAATACAGTTCTTCCTCTTTTCGTGGTCATCAGGTATGACCCATTTGGACGTTCAGAGGCTCTGTAGTTACCGTGGAAACACTGTCATCTTTGCCAACATTGACTCACCAGTAAAACCAATGGAGTTGGATCAATGACAGCGGATGGACACAGAGTTCACGATCAGTTAATGATATACTTGACTGAAAAAGTCACTTTACCTTCAGTTTTCTCTGTTTCTTTAAATAATAACCACCAACTGTAATCTGAGCTTTTATGAACATCTACATGATCAGTGAAATAGAGAAAAATGAATGATTTACACTGAAAAACATAAAAAATACAGACCTTAATATAATAATAAATGGTGATAATTTTCACTTAAGAAAGGTTGAACACAGAGAAATATTAATTTGGGCGCTGACATAAAATTAGCTCCGGGTCTTTATGGGTTAATGACTGAAATGCTTGAAATGTGTTTTTAACTGACTCTGGTCTTACCCTCAAGTTTAGTTTCTGTCTCAGTTCTATAACTTGAGTTCCAGTCAGGCTGCTCAGCTCCTCGTGCTCATTGTAGAAGTTTTTCTCAAAAGGAGCATAATCAATCTGTGAAAAAAAATATGAACATTAATAATTATATTTATGGAGATACAGACCTAAAATGTTGATCAGTCAGACAAATAGGGCTGTTTGTGCCTAATCACACACTGTACCTCAGTGTGGTCAATAGGAGGAAGGGGCATGATGATTTTCTTGGTAGTGGGGGCAATTGGGTTTCCATCACTGTCATAGTCGACATTTTCCTCCTCCTCCTCTTGCGTCAACCCGGCTGTCGGATTCTCTGCCATGTAGCGGAAGTAGGCTTCCTGCAGAGAGCACAGTCAGTCATGTGAAAAACTGAGCCGCATGCTGGTTTCATACAGACAAGAAAAAATACTGGGAGAATATCATCATGGATCTGACATCAAATATCTGCCACAATTAAACAAACATGCTTATTTTTCCATAAAGTAAAGCTACACGGATAAACAACTTCATGTGAAGGATCTAAAAATGTGCAGTCAAACAGGGGAAGGCAGGAGGCTGTCAAAGTCAAAAAAACAAATCAGAAAAATCAAAATTTGGTCTGGAGACATCCCTGGTCAGCAAATGTAATAGATTATAAACTGTGGAGGGCTCACTCACTTGTTCATCCTCTTCTTCAATGTCATCACGAATACCCCTGAAATGACAAGCGGAGAAAAAAAACTTCCCTGCGGCTCGTTCATACACCCAAGACAGCCCACACCCCACTATGACTGAGGCCATGTTCTTACCTGATGACATCTATTAGGCCAGCAAACACAGTACTGATGTGCCACTTTCTGTGCATGTGATTTAACTTAAGATAATACATGTGTGCAGTGAAAAGCTACAAAATAAAGTTTGACATTGTAAAGCATTTAAAATCAATAAAAAATACTATATTCTGAACTGGTGGGCTTACACTTATGCCCACAAAGAGCTGAATTGTGGGCAATGCTATTTTGTAAAGTAATCTAAATAAAGACCTTAATGAGCTAAAAAATACAAATGAATTAAAAGTCTTACTTGGCAGTACTTTTCTCCTTTTCTTTTTCCTCTAGTTTCCTCATATCTTTTGCTGCTTGGTTCTGAAAAAAAGAAAAGAAGATTTGTTTGAGAGAACATATAAACAAAGCTTTAAAAAAAAAAAAAAACGCTCTGGAAAAAATTAAAAGACCACTCTGCATTTCCAGATGTAAACCCCATTAAAAACCTCTGGAATGTAATGAAGAAGAAGATGGGTGACCACAAAGCACCAAACAAAACCAAGCTACTTGGGTTTTTTGCTAAAGGAGTGGCATTAATTTGCAAAAAACAGTATTATTAGCCTCATGGCATAATTGCCTAAGTTGTACACAAATGGACAAAAGTATGTGGACACAATGAATTCAGGTGTTTCTTTTCTAACAGGGGTCTTATCATTTGAATCAGGTGTGAAGAGGGATACATCTAAAACATGCGAGACATCGGCCCTCGAGGACCAGGATTGGAGACCCCTGACTTAGGGAATTAGGCTACAAGGATAACAATATGAAACATGTCCAAACAGAGGAAAGGTGGACTTTAAAATCAATCAGGATTCTTTCACCAAATACTGATTTCTGAACCAAGCTTCTTATTTATTCTTTTTTTTATTTCCAGTCATTTTTGTCCTGTGTGATAGTCTCTGTTCACTCTCTGTTTAGTTGTAGACAGATCCCCTCATTTCACGGACAGAAACATCCATCATCTGCTTCTTTTACAGACAGTGCATCTCTTATGGCCCTGGCTAGATCTCTGCATATTCTAAATGGAAAAAAATATATAGTATTGTGGTGTTTAAAAATTATTATATACTTTATTTCTTTGCATTAATCCTGGTATAAAAACAATCCACTTTTGTCATTTTGACCTGTTGTTATTTTCTGCAACAATGACCTTTAAATGACAGTATCATTGGAATTTGGGAGACATGTTGATTTTACTCTTACTTCTACCTACAACAAGTCCCTTCCTTTTCCAGAGGTAAATATTATAAGCCATGATTGTCTATTCGTGAACCTGTTCTCACCTCAACCTCTGCCATGAAGGCGTCTAGCGGATCATCCTCGCTGTCTGAGCCACCACCTGCTTGCATCTGCTGCCGCGTGGGCGAGTTCTCGGCTGGGATATAAGGCAGGTCCACGTTGCTGCTGGATTCCTCTTCATCATCTTCAAAATAGCTGGTTGGAAATGACAAAGATAGCATTTCATGTTCATTGGATGCTTCAAATCAGTTTACTAAATTTGGACGAAGAGGAAAAGGCAAATACTCACGCATTTTCTTCATCAAAGTTAGCTCTTTTTGTCCCTATTTTGTAGAATGATGGGAGCTGCTGGTTCTTGCCGTATCCTCCGCCTGATCCTGTGGCTCCAAATGATGTGTGAGATTTCTGTGTAAGACGAGGTTCTTCTTTTTTCCCTGCGAGGGAAAATCCTCCAAACCCAAAGCCTCGCTTAATACCCGGACCACCTTTGTTCCAATTCATGGCTCTGCTCTAGAAAAAAATTGAGAAAAACCCCTTCATTTATACAGTTTTAAAATATCAGTAACAAAACATTTATTTCATTAGATGTGTTATGAATCTGTCAGTCTGGTCTATTAGGATGTATAGGAATTTATTTTATACAGAAATCATTATGACACAATACTAATGTGGGTGATGGCAACTTTTAAAAGAAAACTGTGTTTGGTGTAACAGAAAACAACTTTAATACATGTATAGATTGATGTATCCTTCTTAAGTAAACTTTTTTTTTTAAATTTATTTCTAATTTTTATCAGTATAATGCAATCCAACCTCCTCAGGTTCAAGGAGCCGGAAAAGAAACGATAGAACAGAAAACAAACAAATTAAAAGAACAGCCCGTGTTGTGTCAGAATATGTTTAGCTCCTTTAACAGACACATTTTTCCCTGAATGTCAGCCATTTTCCCCAGTTTTAATAAAGACATTTTCTTTCAACTTCATTTCATACGTAAGCTGTTCCATGACAAGATCTTAAGTAAACTTTTAGATTCACCTGAAAATACACTGTCACAAAGCTGAAACCTGGCCAGTTTTTTCCTATTCTCACAGAAGAGTGATGCAACAACAAATAATGACCTTCTAGAATATAATGCATCGTAGTAGATTTAACTACCCAACAGTTTATAAAGTTGCTCAAACTTAAACATGTACAGCAGTAAAATGCAATGCAAACATTAGCGCTACTGTAAAATGAATCAAAAATGTAAATATGGGTAAAACTGACAGTCAAGTACCACATTTTTTTAAAATATGTCCATACTTAGACTAAAGTTCAGCTTTTACTGCAAAATGTTTACTTGCAGTGCAGCATTGTTACGAATTAGTAATTCTGCAACAGGATTTGAGTACTTGTTCAATCACTGATGGGTCTGCATATTAAACATAGGACTGATGAGCCTAATTCTGCCATTTCCTTAACCTTTTCACTAATATCCACGGAACCATCCTGCATGCAACTCAGACCCCAAACTATATTTCTAGCCAGATGATCAAATGGGTTCCTACAAAGAGCGTCATTAAATATTAATAAGCCCAATCTAGCAGAAAACCATGAGACTGAGATAACACCGCTATCCTGCTAGCACTGAACTAGTAACTAGGTGATAAATATGCGTTTATAACACTGTTAGAAGGTCGGATTATCATTATATTACATTTGGAGTAAAATTTAGCTATGCATGATGTTAGCATTAGCTAAAGGCCGCGAACAAGGCCGGGATGAGGTTGTGCAAAGCCCAGAGCGTCACCTTGACTCAAAAACAGCTTAAGACAAAACCAAGAGAAGCATGCGATACTATATTTGTTTATTAAATGATTTTTAATAGCATAACATTGGATAAAAAGCCGTACTTACCTTTTTTCTAACGCCGATTCAAGGTTCTGTGTTTTCAACGGCGATACTAAGATGGTGTTACGTCATCAAAACGCGCAGGGTAGGTCCTCTGTGGGCGTGTCGTCGTTTAAGCGCGACGCGGACGGCGCTCTCATCAACAACGACGCGAAGTGGAGAAATGTCAAAAACATACCGCTAGGAAGGATGTTTTCACGAAATAAGTTCTCCTAAAATGCCATATCTCTTTTGCCAGGGGTTGCGGTCTTAAAAATACTAAGGTAAGTTTTTGGGACCGTTCTTTAATGTGATTTATAATTGTTAAAATAAGTCAGTGTTTAGCTAACGGTAATGTACTGCTAGCCTGCGCCCTCCATCATAATATTAGCGAGCCATTAGCAGCAGCTTAGCTTCACTGTACTCGAATCTGCGGTCAGTTAGTGAATAGTCTGTCTTCGTTTGTATAAAATACCCAGTTTGCAGATGAAGTAACAAGTTTATTTGATTAAATTATATTCGCATAGTACCTTTCTAGAACAGACGTCACACTGTACTTCACAGTAAGAGACAAAAAAGCCATCAAGAGACAGAGCAACAGACTTAAAACGCAAAAAATGTAGATGACAACATAGTACTAGACAAAAGCAAAACACGAAGCAAATTAATCGTAAGTCATCTTGGACAAATGGAATGCACTGCATGTGTCCAAAGTGTGCAGAGATCTTAAATTCAAAAGGTGATAGCCCTAAAGTTTGGGACCTACAGACTTAAAAGCTGTGAAATTTTGACTTTTTGATCGAGGATGAACCTACAAACTTTGATCAGAGGAGTCCAGATTCCTTCAGGGTGGATATTACTCTATCTTTTTAATACTTGCAGATGCCCAGCCATGCAACACTTTAATGGCCAGAATCATGAACTGGATCCTAAATTTCATGGGAAATCATTGTCAGGTGTGATGTTATAACACCTGTCAGAAAACTTTGACAAAAGCCTGGTAGAAGTATTTGTTTTTACCACTTAAGAGCATCCCAGTGATGTTTTAAAGTACAGATGAAGCTATGTTCTCTTTTTATGCCCCTCAACTGAGCCTCTTGATATCTGAATAAGAAACTATTTTGATATCTATAAAATAAACTTCAGATTTATCCTGTTAACGTGGTGGTTATTGGCCTGGTTTTCAACTTTTATGAATTGTTTCTTGTACTATCTTTATGCCTGGAGCTTGTTTTATTTATTTTTTTATATTTTACTTTAGTTTTTTGCATATTTTTAGGATATTGTGTGTGAGTTTTGTGTGTATGTTTTATAGATCTAGCGATATATTAAGTGTAAAATTGTATTTTCAGCAGAAGACGGAACAGTAGCAGGTTTCTCCACAGATATTCCTCATTTTTTGATGTCAGAAGTATCACACTCAAGAGGATCCATGTCTTTTCTTGTAAGTGATTTCTGTCAGTATAAGGGATAATATAACTTTTTTTTTCTACCAATGTGACAAAGGAAGGTGTAGTCAGTCATTATTATTCTGCAGCTCCAGATGTGTGTTTGCTTCTGTTGAACCTGTCTTTACTCTTGCTTGCTTTTTCTCCCTCTTTTCCATGTCTGATATTAACCGTCTGTCTCTGTCAGCGTTGGGTTACTGAAAAGTTGAGTGTGGAGAGCCTGCGGGATTTGGAGTTGTTTGGAGGTGAGATTCAAGGCAAATCAGGTCACTGTGAAAACAAATTCAACACAATTAAACTCAGGTTTAACTTTGCACATTAGACCTGTCATCCACACATGCAGGAAAATACAGTCAGATAATGATTTCGGTGAAGGTCTGCTTTTGCTTTGCTTTTCTCAGATGTTGTCCTTGTATTACAGTGTTGGCTGTTTTTCATCCAGTCCCTCAGTCAGTCATCTGTTTCTTGTTTTTACTACATTAACATATCAGTGGATGACAAAAACAAAATCACTTATGTCTCTTATGTGCTTGTCACATTTACACTTCTGTGCAGCTTTATTTAATGCTTCTTATGATTCTGTTTATGCTGCCCATGAGAACTTGTGTATTTGTTTTTGTTGTTAAATATTTTAGTTTCCCTTTATAACTGAATTTGTTCATTTTCAGAGAGGGAGTGACTAGCATCGCCATTACACATACTATAATAACTGAGCAGGATGTATCAGGGTTTAAGGCTCATTTATGTTCGTTTTACATACGTAAATAGGTTTGTCAGTTTCTAAAGTTGTCATGCGTCACTGCCTTCATTCTTCTATGAGTCCTGTACATTGGTATGAGCGTTTCTCAATCAATCCACCAGAGGGCGCTGCTCTTAATTGCCATACTGGCTGAATACCATGAAGAAGAGTAAAGTTTTATAAGAAGAAGAAAGTCAATAATAACAAACATGGTGACAACAGAGCAGGCGTTACTAATGTGGATACTAATGTTAATATTGAGAAGGGTAGTTGTCATAAATATGTTGGTAGTTTTTCATTAACTCACACAGCTGCTCTTTTAAAGCCGCTATTTATGGAAATTATTCTGTTTAAATCTCAACACTGCCTCCACTGTTCCCGGTGGTACTGCTCCGTTTCATCCGTCCAGATACACATCCGCAAGCTCCCAGAAAATGGACAGAATTACACACATAATTACGCAGGGGACGGACAGACGGCTCTGTCCGTACCCGTCTGCGTCTTTAACGTAGAGCATAAATGAGCCCTTAAATGGATCAGGACTAAGGGATACACCGGTCCACCTTTTTCAGTCTTGATACTGATACCTGTGTTTGGATGCAGCCTGATATCGAGCTGTTTTCATCACTGTGTGGAAGAGGATGGGGTCATCGTTTACGTGTAAGGCAGGGATGTCAAACATACGGCCTGCGGGCCAAAACTGGCCGAGCTAAGGGTCCAGTGTGGCCCGGGGATGGATTTGTGAAATGCAAAAATGGCACTGAAGATAGTCACAATCTTTTTTTTCTTTTTTAAACTTTATTTACTTTACTTTTCAACATTTATAGAATGTTTCACCATTTAACAAATATAACATTTATAATTTCAATTAATGTGTTCATAATACAAAGATTGACACTGGACATGATAAACAGACAGAACCTATAGAGAAAAAAAAAAGGCAATACAAACAAAACATGCATAACAAGACAGACAAGGCATTCTGGTACATGTAAGGAAAGAAAATAAATAAATAAATAAACAAAACAGTAAGGCAACATCAGGCTTAATTTAAGCATTACATTCCCAACAAAATATAACAAATACATAGATGTACACAAACTGTTATTGAATTGGCTTAATCATTGTCTCTCCCTGAAACACATGGATTGTTAAATTTACAGCAGAAAAAAATAAGTGAATTTTAACAATATTATGCCTCAGCTTACTGTACATTACTTAACAGGTACTTTACAAATTACAAATACACAAAACATTTAGTAACAGGCAGAATACTGGTAAAATTACTCTTATCTAGACATTTCGTGTTCATGTTTGTTCATGTTGTTCACATTTTTTTTTGTGAATGGATAGTTGGTAAACATTTTGATGTCATTTTCCTTTTTTCCTCTAAAATAAAGTAAATTGGTACTGTATGTAGGTTATTATGATAGTATTTTACCGCTCTGACCCACTCTAGATCATATTGGGCTCAAATGATTTTCACACCCTTGATTTTTAATATCTTCAGTGTAATTTTTGCATTTCACAGATTCATCCCACTGGGCCACATTGGACCCTCTGGCAGCCCAGATTTGGCCCACGGGCCTTATGTTTGACACCTGTGCCATAGATACTTTAAAGAGACAGTGACTTTGTCTTACTCAAGGACACACTGATAACATAGAGGTTCTATAACAACTGCCTGGTTAGATGATTTGTTTGTACCTCTAAGTCATTTTTCTTTAGTTTTAATGTCTCTTCAGTGCTTTAACGCAGATCTTGTTTATGTGACATTTTTCAGGTGAATTCCATTTATTTGCAAAGCTTTCCTCATCTTCATTTGGTTGGTGGCTGATCATGTCACAGTGTTGCATGTTTGCTCAAGCTTATCTTTTTTCTGTTTGGCTGCGATCTGCTCCCTTTGCCCTATGAGCATATCTGGGAAGAATCTGCAGGGGTTTAGGGCTGCAAGGAAATGTTAGTTCCATGATATATCGCGATATTTCATTTCACGATACTGTATTGATGTTAAAAAGTAATGTATTGGTATATTAGGTATTTATTCAAATGCAGACATAGTGGAGGTTCATTTTTTTTTATTTTTTATTTTTATTTTTTTATTATTTTTTTTTTATTTCTATATTCACATGGGTATTTTACTCTTATTTATAGATTCACATGGGTATTTTACTCTTATTTATATATTCACATGGGTATTTTATTCGTATTTATATATTCACATGGGTATTTTACTCTTATTTATAGATTCACATGGGTATTTTACTCTTTTATTTATAGATTCACATGGGTATTTTACTCT